>WJFB01000122.1:0-101050 GCA_009870185.1 Pygmarrhopalites habei
TATATATAATATATAATTTTGGTCAATTATTCATGCAAGTTGTGTGTATGAGGTTCAGTTACCTCTGCTCTGTTTGGTTGTTTTGTCCCGAAGGACATTGATCGTATAAATCCTCCCAAATTCCTCAAAGTATATGCGAACATCATTTTCCGTCCAGGCCTTCACAGAAGATTATAGTGGTTAGTTAAATAACTTTTGTTTTATGTGACTGACTTTTAGTTCCACGAGGAGGAGAATAAATTATGTGATTTGCGAAAATTCGGCAAGGAGTTCCAAATTTTTATTTACCTTTGGAATTTGACCAATAAACATTTTGATGGCGTCGGCATCGGGCATTTCATTCATTCTTTCAGGTGTGTACACAAGAATAGAAACATGTAATTCGTTATCAGTACCTACAGATTATTTAACCAGTTTGTATCTTCTGCGTGTGTGTGTATGTATGTGTGTTTGACATTTCACAGTTATTTCTCCTGCATTTGCAGTGACGATGAAGAATCAGTGAAGGCTAATGAGTTTTCCTCTCCCAAAATACATCATGTTATACACGCATTAGGAAAAGCCCAAGTCAAATTATTTTAAAAGTCGACCAACGGAAATACCAAAGGGAGGATCATTCAGTTCCTCAAAGAATACATGAATGAATGATTTGAAGTACTCTCTCTCCCTCGAGAACAACAATAACCCTTCCCTATGTACACAATAGTACACACACTCTATTTTGTTCAAATCAATGCGTGAACAGTCAGAAAAAATTACGAGGAAAGTAGCTAGTAAAGCATTACATTATAGGAAGAGACCAGCTAACTTTTCTGAGAGGGAGAGATCTGAGAGAGTACAGAAAATGTTGAGACATTTTGGTGACTGCCAAAATTTTTGGTGTGCGAATGATTGATTGATTTCTTGACGCACATTTCTAGACTCAAGAATAGAAGCTCATTAGGGATTTTTCTCTGGGTGATCCTATTTCTCCCCTTTGTGTCTCCTCTTTGTAAAAATACAAAGTTGAATTGAATCTCCCCTTAGCTATATACCCTGCTGTTCCAGTTGTATTTTCAATATTATTTTTCTCTATTTTGAGTCCTTTTCAGACTCCCTTATTCAAAGTGACTGAAAAATGTTAATTCCAATTTTATTTTACGCTGGAAAATTGACATAAAAACTTGGCTCTGTACACTGATAAATGTGAATACCAGAAGAATTAATCTATGTAAAATAATTCTCTTTAGTTAAAAATGAAATGAGAATTGAATTTAGGTAATTTTTTAAAAAAATAATTGTTGTTGTTGTGTTGTGTATCTGAATTGAAGACATGTACTCAGTGTGTACAGTATTGTAATTTAATATTAATTTCGAAATGGGGAACATGAAAAGACAAGAACAATTGACAAATGACTTACTTGGTGGTCCGACAAGAAGAGAGAGAGACTTTTTTTATGAGATAAGAGGAAAATTAAAAAAACGATTGAACAAGAACAAGACAATGACAGGACGACAGAGAGTCACAAAATTTTTTTCTTTTTTTAAAAAAGCAATGAAACAAACAGAGAGAGATGCGACTTTGTCAGGTAAAGATGAGACAATGAGACAAAATCTCACAGAGCTCCGAATCTCGGATGATGATATGACTGACGGTCGGAGTTGAAAATGAGTTGTGTGTACTTTTACTAGTAATGTGTACTTTCACACAATAGAAAATAGAAAAACTCTTAAATTAAACTTTTCTTGCGCATGCATAGCACCCCCTATTCTTGTATAACATTTTCCTCTATTTGTAGAGACAGGGATTGTAATTAGTAAAAGTAAATCATCTGGGTGAGATGAGAGGCATTTCATTTCATGGTTCTCCTGCTTTTTTGGTGTGGTTTGTTCCCTTCCAAATTCTGGAATAATTGGGCCAATCACTAAACTAGGAATTAAACAAACTGCGATTTTGAAAACTCAAAGACTTTGTTTCTAAAACTGATCAGTGATCACTGCTTAAATGGATGACGTGCCATTTTGTCCAAGAATACAAAGGGACTCTGTTGGCTCATTTTAAATTGGACACTTCAAAGGGATCAAAGCGGTTGATTGTTGGGTCTGATGGGATGGGATATGAATTCATTTGACATTGGCTTTTGAACGGCACTTACTCTTTTAATGAGCAGTATTAATAATTGCCAATAATATGTAACTGATAAGATAACTTTTATCTTTGTAAATTCATGCAGTCGTTCCATGTTTGTTGTTGGCAAATTATTGTTTGTCATTCTATTGTTTTTTTTTCAAAATAAAGACAAGAGGATTTCAAGGGTGATGATGATGAAATGTTGTCATTTAATTACTAAATTTTAATATTCAAACAAGAAAAATGATATCGAATTTGTCGATGTAGTTTTTTCCTTGTCTTAGATATGGTCAGGTAATAAAAACTGATCAATTTCCTCTTCTGTTTAATGTATAAAAAGTGTGTGAAGGGATAATTAACCGAATTGGATCCTCATCTTTTTGGAAAAGTTAATTACAATCAGTGTCAAATCTGGATCTCTGTAATAGTCTAAAACGGTCAAGAAGGGAAACAAAATGGCACACAAATTACAATTATCGGAGATGGGAGAAACAAGGGTCAAATCCAGTGATCCCAACGGAATTTTGTACCAAGCCAATGATCAGTTAATCAGTTGAGTTCATCTCATAAAATTGACAATAATTTGATACAATAATAAAATTATAACATTCGGTAATAATTTTAGAATCACTGGCAATTTTGAGGGACAGGTACCTCACTACCAAAGAACATTTGTCAGATGCTGCCAAAATGGCAATGCTACAGATTGACCAAAGTAAATATATGAATCTGAACTACGACTCTGACCCTACACATAGAATCCCTTCTGAGGAGAATCTTTTCGAAATTCGTCTGGTATTTAATTTATTGTAAATAGAAACGATTTCCACACTCCAATTCTAGTCCTGATTAAAATTAAATTGCAAAAAGGTCGCAATGTACTTGTCCGAAATTGCATCATTGAGAGAAAGAAGTGGAGGAAGGGCTTTTCATGCAGGATTTGACACGGGCTATTTCACCGCATGTCTAGCTATTATGGTCAGTTAATTTAATTTACAAAGGAAATTCCCATGAAACTTTTGGAATGAATATAATAAACATGTTTTCTTTGATACTTCTTAGCTTGGAGACAGAGGTCAAGTTTTCGCAGTTGACTCAGACGAGGAAATAGTGGACAAGTCCATTAGACGTTTTCAACACAGTAATCCAGAATTATTAAGCAGTGGAAGAGTCACGTTTATCGGTAACTAAAAAAAATGAAAGCACTGAAAATGACATATGTTTTGAGTACATTTTAAAGACAGTAAACAGAAACGTTTTACATTTCTCATGTAGAGAAACAGAGTTAATACAAATTAAGCATCTTTTATGTCGTGATTATTTAACTTGTCTTAATGTTAATGTCTATATATGCGAAATTAGGTTTGGACTTTGTTGTTGACAGTTGACAGTTTTTAAAAAATAAAAGAGTTGAAAACATGTTGTGAGAAATGCTGTGATACAAAGTGTGTGCTTAAAAATATAGGACTTTGACCTTTCTCGTTCTAAATCAGCAATAATTCACAAAGAGTGCTTTGTACTTTCAGATTTAATTTTGTGAGGAAGAGATTATCTGGTTAATCTAATATTTATTTTTACATGCCATTTTATTAGTTGGGGATGGAGGCAAAGGGCTTCCTGGTCAAGGCCCCTATGATGTGATGGCCATGTGTGTTCAGTTACCGAGTGTCTTGCCCACAGTGAGTTCATAATGAAAAATCTTTTTATTATTACAGAGGCCTCCCTAAATTTAGTTAAATGTCATTAACATGAAAGTAACATTATCTTTCAATAGATTTTGAGTCAATTAAATCCAGGGGGCATTTTGATTGCAACGGTTGGAGATGTTAACAATTGGAGTTTACAAAAGGTAACAAAGTTGCAATAATAAATTTAACATGATGTAGCATTTTGATTGAACTTTTTATGTATTTAAAATAGATAACCAAAGATTTTGATGGGAAACTAACAACGACAATCCTCAAAAAGAAAGCTCCTGTATGCGGGCTAGATGTCTAGTATAATTTTTGTTTAATCATTGTTATCCTCATAAATTGTTGTTTCAATAAAAGTACAGAACTGTCGTATATTTGCATGAATGAGGCATTTCTTTGAGGTCAAAAATTCCAAGTGAGTGCGGGGTGTGAAGTATATTAAAAACTTAAGAGAGTTCCTTGATGGAGAGCGAATGGTTGAGTATCCCGACACAAAAAAATTTAATAGCTGTAAGTTTGTTTCATTAATTTTTTAATTGTGCTTCGTGACAGCGGATAGGACGTGCTGACAGCATAGTATAAGGGAGTTCATTCATTATTTAGCTTAATTAATAATTTTTGGACTGACTTTTTTTTTGGACACAATCTTTGGAGTTAAACTATTTGCACCAACTTTTGACATTAAAGTTTTCACAAATTATTCAATCAAAGTGCACAAGTTTTTCAACACTCGGATTACCATCAGACAATGGAAAGTGTAAGTTTGGACAAATCACAAGAGAAGAGTAGTAGTGACCTTCCAGAAGAAGAACACTCACAAAGTGTGGTGACAAAACCTGTGGATGACCAAACAGAAACATTAGGAGCGGATTCTGATGCAGACAATTCAAAGAAAGTTCCTCCTGCAGTCATTGCCGGACTCTTGCAAGCTTGTGGAAATGAGATGACTCAAGTTGAGCAAGAACTTAAGGACCTAACGTAATTTCTAAAATATATTGCATCGTATACAATCGTAGTCTCTATACCGGGTGACAATAAAATTGACTCTGTATTTTTTCAATTAAAAAAATTGTAGAAGCAAGCAAAATGAAATGTACGAGAAGATTCGTGAACACAATCAATTACTAGAAAGTAATCTACCATTGGAGGAATTGACGAAATTGGTAAGTTCTTTGTATTTACTCAACTAAACCTATATTTTCCGCAAAAAAAAGAATGTCTGAACAAAATTGTCTGAGGACTTTTATTTAACATGTTGCTGCTTTGTCTCTTTTTTACTGTATTTTTACACATATACATCACACACACTACTCTGATGTTGCTGTAAATGAACAACTGTAAATAAAATGGAATCTACATCCACACAATACTATGTATTGTAAACAAATGGATTTGGAAATTTTGTTTACAGATAAATATGATGGATGTAATGTTGTTTAAAAGTTTAAATCGTAGTCGACTATGTCATGTAATATTTTGACAGTATGATATATTCGAACTCAACATTATTGCGTGCGAATTACGATACGCAAAAGTGACTTATCAAAGTAATGTTGGTTTTGAATTCATAGATGCTTTCCATGAAAGTTGGCCTGGACAAACTCTCACTCATAAGACAAGAAATGTGTTCTATTCATGAGCGGAGTTCCAAATTGAAGGTGAGGCAATTTTTTTCCCCTTTTTGAAGATAATATTGACATGAAACTCGTATTATTTTTTGAAAAACTGCCATGTGGAAGTGAGAGAGTGAGAGTAATAAAAAGGGGATTGAACGTAATAAAGATTTGGGAGACAATAGTATTGGCAGGTAAATCATAATATATATAAGTATTTTATCTATTCATGTCAAGGATTTTTCAATTGGATAGTTTAAAAAATACTATTTTTTCTGTGGTTTGCTTTGCTATTAAAAAAGTTGTCTCTCTTCAAATATATTATACCACAATTAATTATGATTGCTGCCACATGTTGGTTACAAGAATGCAAAATTTATTGTTTATAGATATACAGAAGGAGGTGTGGAGATACAATGAGAGTTGTATTTTAAATTTATATAATATATACACAAACTGTTGACCCAAAATCCGAGCAACATTATCAATTTTTATTAAAGTCTGTGTAGATAGAGCGTTATGAATACGACAGCTCACACACATTATAATTTTATTTATATGCATCCATATATTAATCGAAACTATCGACTGAATGAATAAATGATGTTTCGTCTAGGTTGTTAACTTGTAATAAGTATCGATGATGATGATGTATGATGTTGGCTATAGGCGTTTAACGTTTATGTATATATGTGCTATTTTTGCTATCCAAATTCATTTAGATACATGTGTACATAAAAAGTTAATTGACCTTGTAGGCGAATTCTACGTCTTTATGTCTACAGAGTCCATATAATATTATTAGAATCCATTAGGACAGAGAGTGCTAGCTGGTAACTAGCTGGCTAGGGTTGAATATGTAAGAGAGTAGTGGTAGAGAGAAGGAAGATGTAAAAAAGAATAACATGTAAATGCATTTTGAAAAAGGATAATATTATGAGGAGATAAGATATTTGGTGTTTGTGTGTGTGTGCTTTGCACGTGATCATCCACAGCAGTGGCAAAGTATTTTTTTATTATTGTTTTCATTAAATTTTGCTAGGGAATTAAAGATGTGAAAATAATAATATTATTATTTCAGATGAGAGCTGCAAAACTAGGGGGTTTGAGGAGGGCTGTTGAACGCACAGAGGATGGTATAGTGTTCTTGGAGTTTTTCACTTTATATATTCTTGCCTGTGCTATTTCATGTAGCCTGCGCTGACGTACATGGTTTTTTAGTCAATGCTTCAGTCTTTCATATACCCTTTCGTTTCTCTTGTTAGAGCTCGTCGCCCAACTCGATGTAGGTGGAGAGCAAGATTCAGTCGTGGAGGGGAACTAGTACGGCCCCCATGGCCTTGTACATATGACTAAACGTCTGCATCAATAGTGAACAGCTGACCATTCCCTTTAAATCCAGCAAAGTCATATGGTGTGGTTTATTCTGTGCTTCATTCCACAAATTCAACAAAATAATTTTCTTTCAAAGTGAATTCAAGACAAGTAGAAGAGGGGAATCAATATGAAAACCTTTGTGAACTCTCAAAATAACTCACATGTTATCTTCCAACTGTTAAAATTGTTCCAAATACCAATTATAATAACTCAAAGTGGTTAGAAAAAAAAATAAGGGAGGAGGAGGAGAAGGAGAGGGAGGAAAAATAATCGAAACTTTCGACAATTCCCTTCGTTAACTTGTATCCCTGTACAGTGATTTTCTTCCAAAACTGTGAGGGATATTTTTTCAACACGCGAAAGTTTCCGTCGTCGTCGGAAATAAATAATTTAAACCAATTCTCAATGGAAAGTGGCGAATTATGATGAATTCTTTGCGAGATAAAGTGAAATCTCGTAGCATCTCTTCTACTATTTAATATATATATTATATTACATAAGCAAAATCCTTGTGTTTTGTATGCAGGAACATTCAAGGTGAGGACTAAATTTCATATTTAGCAATGTATTTGATTTTTTTGTGTCTTCTCCTTCTCTCGAAATGTTTATTTGTTGTAATGTAACTTGATGTAAGGATAAATTGTACTCTGTAAGAGAGAACGTACACATATAATATTCTCTTTCTCATCACCACTCTCTTTGTGTTTTTCTCTCTCTTCACGTTTGTAATGTACGCATTGAGCGAGTCAAACTGCGGATGATCATTGCATCAAGTTTGGTTGGTAGGTACACAAGTGCGTAATGTAGTCAGTCAGTCTGTGTGTTTGTATAAAAGATAGTGTATATATATAGAGATGGACGGGGTTCCTCTCTCTCTCTCTCCAAAGATGTGTGTATAAAGTTGGAGTGAGGGAGCGTGTGTGAGAGTGTGTGAATATATGTGTGTATGACGATGAGATGCACAGTCTCTGTGTGTTTGTGTGTGTATCTCCCCATCCCTTCCCTTGTACGTGTATATAGTGTTCTTTTTCAGAGAGTGTACATTCCCTAGCAACAGCACATGGGGAAGGAAACCTTGAGGTGCTCTCGTCGTTTACCCTGATAAGAACAGCTTCCCAGCATGATTTAGGAGTTGCGTCTAAACTAGCCCACACTAGTGTACTAGTTGAAAAAAATTATCCATTTCTAAAAGATTATAGTTAAATTTCTTAGAGTTGTCTATGTTCTTCCCCTGAATTCTGAATCATTCGCTCTCTCTCCTCAGCCCGTGTGTCCTGTCTCCTTTACTTTTTTGAGAGAGACGACAGACAAGGAATTGTGTGGAAAGGAAAGGAAATGTTATGATGGAGAAATCATCAGCCTAGACATAATATTTTGTATATTAACTGTAATTTTTCTCTCTCTTCTTTTTTTTGATAAATTTAATGAACTTATTATCATTATATACTAGATATTATCCTTCACACACTCACACTATTGCGTCTAAAAATTATATATACTGTGTATACGCTGTACATCATTGATATCACACATTAGTGTACGACGTACGAGTCTAGAAATATTAAATATTATCTTCCTATTTCACATAGGGAGTCATGAGTCATCCACATATGGGTTCAATGATACAAAATTGTACCCAGTTTATGTACTTGGTGATTTTGATTTTTCCTAAAGCCATTAATACAGTTTGTGTGTGTACAAAACTCGAAAATCGAAATAGGAAGTTAGGTTGGTATCTCAATTTTGTTGTTCCACTGCAGACTACCCTGCTGACTGCGGGCAAAATAGTCTTTTGGACTCTGACTTTTTTCCTGTATATACATGTATATCTTTTTAATGTGTGTGTGTGTGTGAGTGTGTGTTACAAGTTTAGGTAATGATGTACACGTATATGTAGAGGAAACACCTCATTGGTATAAGGTGTGACGAACGACATAGGAGAGTACGACATGCAGCTGCATACATGTAAACCAGTAAAAAAAAGATGGTCAACTTTCCCGTTGTCCAAACCAATAATTACATGAATATATGGGAAGGGTTAGAATGTATAGAGCTGTAGGTAGGTTTCCTTCATGTTGCAGGCCATAGTTTTACACAGTCAGTCTTCTCCATAGCTATAGTTTCAGGTAATCAATCAAAGGAACAACTTTAATCGCAATTGTTGGACTCTCCGTATATAACGAAAGGGGAATTGCGTGTAGGAAAGGAGGTCATTGACACACATGGAGTTTCGCTGTGTGTGTGTGTGGTGTTTGTGAGTGAGCAGGCAACTGCTATGCCTGGCTCATTCTCTCTCTCTTTTATATTCTCTCTGTATATTCGCATTGATGTGATTGGATGGAGACATGGGTAGATGTGGGTAATTATGCTCGTGTGTACGGTATTTATTTATTTGAAAATGTACAAAATTACATTTTTGACATTTTTCAATACACACACTTTACTCACACTCAAACAGAGACAAGTGGGGTATTTATGGAATTCATCAGGAGGGATATTTACAGAGTATGGAAATTCACTTTTCAATGTGACTTGGTGTAGGGAGAAACTGTTTGCTACTAAAGGATGGATAGATTTTAAAAGTGTGTAGACATATTAATGGAGGATTAACTTGACTTGACGAAGAGAGGGGGGTACCTGCTGAGTACAAAATTACCAAATAATGGGATACTCTGTGAGGGAAAAACGTGAAACCAAAAACTTTGTCAACAGCATTAACAAAATGTGGTTGTAATTCTCCTCATGTACCCTACATGTGTATGCATTTGAGGTTTTTTTTACCTTACGTTCACTGTTTTCGTTTATGTAGTCGAGAGAGATGGAGATAGGGAATGAGGAGGAGGAGAAGTGCAGCTACATTGTATCTTTTTAAATTTTGTTGGCTCTACACTCTGACAGAGACAGAGAGAGAGAGAGAGAGAGAGAGGATTGCATGTAAATTCCATATGTTCTGTCTCTGTGCGATGTGTGTGTCTCTGTATCTGACTCTGTGCAACTGCATTTTCAGTACAGAACGGAGGTACATGTCTTCCTTGAATTTATATTATATTATAGACACAATTTTAAATTAGATATGTTTGAAATCTCTCATATTATATATTATGTATATGGTTGGAAATTTTTTTAATTCCTTCAGTTCAGATATAAGCACCAGTGCGCGTACTGTTATGTACCTGTTCACTTGCTTATTTGTGTGTCTCTCCACTGGAATAATTACTCATACCTACTGTACTCTGTACTCCTTTGTACGTACAATGTATTGTAGAATGTGGTTTGATATTCATATTATTATTGTATGCGTGTGAGTGTGAGTGGATGTGGTTTTGCTTTCTCAATTCTCTTCATTTCCCCAGCCATTACCTGCATTACTACTTTGACTTACCTTTGGATTTGTGTTGTGACACATTTTAGTCTGATACAGAAATCTTTTGAGGAGGAGAATATGTAATTAAGTACTCGTTACACGTTATTAAATGTAAAATATTGGAAAGAAAGCTGTAGAAGTATAACATTGAACCCAATTAGAATAATGATACACATATTGTATGAGTTCAAAGGTAGTGGTGGTGGTGGTACCTATTCCTTCCTTCTCAGACTCCCTCCTCCTCCTCCAACTTTAATGTGGTTTCTTAATGGTTGAATAGACATGCATTGCTGGTTTGCAGAGACGATGACGTTGTCTCGAGGAGGTTGATTCCAAAGTTCCAACTTGGAAATACGTACAATATTTTTTTCTCTTTCCCTTCTTCTGGTGTTATTATAAATCCATTTTGTGCGTTCCTTTCTCAAGAAGGAATTATTATTATTATGCCTCCACTTGCAGATTAGATAAAGTAGTTAAATGCATGCATAGTATTATCTTGTTCATTATGAAATGAGGTTAGCCGAGGACAGAGAGAACCAGTGGCCATAAGATATAACACATGAAAGATTCTAGACAGTGGAGAGAAAGTCGTCTGAGAGAGCCTCAAAGAATGATAGATAATACATATATATCATGCCTATGTACGCACACACACATATATAAGTATTGCATTTATCGTGTCGTGAGTCACAAGCCCCTGCATTCGAGGATAGGATATATTATGTGTGTACATTTTTTTTATTAAATTCCACCATATTTTTGTCAAACTATACTAAACAAAATGTACTGTTGTATTGTGTATATTCATTTGTATCTTCATATTTACAGACGAATATGATTTGTCTGTCCCTGTCCTATACAAAGAGAGACCCCATGCAATTGAGTTCTATAGAGAGAGATTATTTTACGCAATGTTGATTCTACTCGAAAGTTTTGAAAATTAGGGCAAAGCTACACTACACTATACACAAAATAATGTATGTAGTCAGCAAAACAAGCGTTTGGAGTGAGTGAGAGAGAACCTATTTTATATCTAGCCAAAAATAGAGCAGTGTATACAGAAGAGTACAGAGCCAATTATCTGATTTGCTTGTTGTTGTTACACATATACAGGGAGAGATAGACAGCAGCAAGAAAAAAATGCATGTTCTTGTACTTGACACGTTAAAAAAAGTATTGTTGGCTCTTGGTTCTTAATTTAGAGTTTTCAAAGTTTGTACACACAATATGATGGCTAGAAACACACGCAGTCTGTACTTACACATTACACATGGTTCGTAAGGACGTGTACTTCCTGAACATTAGAATACAAAATAATAATTTTTTTATATTGTTGCATTTGAACAAAGAACTATAAAAGAATTAATTGTATTAACAGTACGTAATATTTTTTGATATACTATGTACAAGTATGTACTTTACGATGTGTGTTGTGTTGCAATATTTAGTATTATGAAGACATAAAGGTGAGAGAGACTCAAAAATGTATTGCTACATATTTAATAATTTTTCCTTACCTGTTCCGCTGTTCGGAACAATGAGTATTTTGTAATTTTTTTCCCTGTCCTTTCCTTCTTGCTAATTACTGTTGTATCTAGGAGAGATACAGAGGACCTCTAATCTTATCTTTGTCTTTGACGAAATGCAAAAAAACAAGAATCAGATTGTACTTTTGCTTGCAAATTATCTCTGTGTGTGTACGGTTCTCCCATTGTTTTTAAATGAAAATAGGTTTACATTTCCACTAGTCTGAGTGAGTACCTTCGTTATGTGTTATTTCCGAATGTCACCGTCCACTCTATGTTGTTATATATCTTGGGTGATGGTCGGTCTGTGGATGTGTGTGTGAGTAAAAACAAGATATTAGTTTTCATATTAGTAGGAAAATTACAGTCAGAGTTGAAACATTACTCACTCTTCTCCTCACCACCACAAGTCCTCATTATATGTATGAAAATGATGATAGGAAAAGAAGCCATCGCTGTAAGCACACATTTGAGCAAGTAAGAAGCATGTGTGTATAAGAAAACGTTTAGGATATAAGGATCTTACGTATGCATGTAAAGTTGGTATGTGGTATTGAGTGCACATCTTGGCATTACATATATCACACTTAACGTTCTGTGTCGGTCTTGACCGTTCTTGACATCCGTTTTTTTAGTCATGTACTAGTCTAAAGGTTAGAATGTGTGTCTGTGTATGTGTGTGTAAGTTTTACATTTGGTGAGCCAAGTTTAAGATATTGTTCTTTAAGTCAAGTCAAGTCAAGAGTTGATGAACGGCGGACGACTCCATATAGTTTAAGAGAGAGAGAAAAGAAGGTAACCCTAATTTTGTTGTGGACGATGTGTGGGTGTTGCATTGTGTAAATTACAAACGTGAAGTGAAAAAGATTTCTTGTGAGTGTGTGAGTCCGTGTTTATTCACAAGAGGATTCGAAGGAGAGAAAAGAATAGAGATGATGTGGCTGAACACATTACAATATCCTAGTTTCATACTTACATTACTATTATACTGCTAGTAAATATTTTAATATTTATTTTTTGCACATAAACAATTTTTGTGTTTGACTGACTGGAAGTGTCAGTCATTACTCAGTTGACTAACTATTACTCATAATTCTGGATGTGTCCGACTCTTTTCAGGTCTTAAGTTAAAACATGCATTCAAGGACGGAAAGACCAATCACTCCTAGTTCCAAGTAAGAATCTTTTACAAAAATTTGTAAAAATTAATAATAATCACTCCAATAAGAGCAACAAAATTTTTATTCTTAACTAGTTCATAATCTCTATGTATTTATCAAACAGGTCGCAGAGTCCACCGGAACAAAGTTCCGTTCATCAGTCTGGATCATCAAAGAGCAGTGGTCATAAACACACTCTCACAGACTCTCTACTGTTTACAGACAACAATAATGAACCAGAACCTCATGAAGTGTTTCTAGGATTGGGTAAGTTGGGTTTCAAACTCTTTTTGTTCAAAATTAAATATTGAACAAAATGGTAAATGTTATGGCAAATAATCAGGATACAAATGTTATAAAACTTTAAAATTTTTGCCATGTTACTAAATAAAAATAAATTTATTTTCGTAGGACTGTTGATTGCGGAAGGTCGTATACCTGGTTTGGCGGCACGAGGATATGGTGAAGGACCACACTGTGCTCAAGTAAGTTGTATAATGATGATAATGTAAAATTTTGATTTGGAATGGTATAATAATACAGGTTATAATATTTATCATCATCTTTTTTTCACAGTATCTACAGTGTAATATAGCAAAAGGACACTCGTGTGCACCGGATAATTACTTGGTAAGGATTACTTGTCTCCATTTTTTTGTACATGATCTCCTCATATTGTCTAGCTTATGTTGTACTGTCCAATGTGTGATTTAGAGTATAATTTACTACATAATAATAGTACGTAGTTGGATAATTTTTATGTGCAAGATAGATAACCAACTGTGGGTTGTTTTATATACACTTTTTTCTTGTATTGTTCTACAACCAAATGTACAATTCAGGTTATAGATACATGAAAATAACTTTTTATTATGAGCAGTGACAGCACATTTGGAATTTTGTCCTTCGTATGTGTTATTTCTATAAACAGATGCCGCAATTTTGTTAGCATTTTTACGACATGATTTCTGTATATGGTATTGGTATCATGCATGTAGAATTTCCGCTGGTGACAGTTGGAGTTGACATTATTATGGGATTATTGATTGTCGAAGAAAAATCTCTTTATTGAATCATTTATTGAATGTGTGTTTGTCTGTATTCGACTTTAGTGCATACGGGAAGAAAATTTCCGGAAACACTTGGTAAGAGTATACTTAAATTGCAACTTACAAATTAGTTTGTGAATAATGTGAATGCGTTGACATTCCTCTCTAGCTCTCTCTTTTTCACCATACGAAACACAAATATTTTATTTACAACAAGTACGGAACGTGATGGTGGAAGTATATCTTGGATATAATAATAAAGATACAAACAAATCATATAATAATATCAATACCAGTTGCCATGTGAAGGAGGAGGGGGAATAGTTCCTGGCTGAAGTCTCTGAAAATTGGCCATAACAGGATGATTATATAAAAAACCAACTAAATTGGGAATGTTAATGGTACTTATTTTTCTGCCATAATTCCTCATGTTGGTTGCCCATCTTGTCCATGGGACGAGATTTATGTGTGGAAACTGTAAAATAAAAATATCCATTATAACAGGTGCATTTATTTAGAAAGCCAAAGAGAATTGCAGTACTTAATTGTACCCTCAAAGTACCTGGCTTTAGCACTTAGCTCTTCCACATTGTAATAAGAGGTATTGTCATTGTCAAACTTACATTCTGTTGAATCATTTGGAATCTCTTGTCTACTGTATCTAGAGCCACTTCGTCAGTCCAATCTAGAGGTTGAGTATTAGGTTTATTCCTCAAATCACCAGCATATATAGGTTCAAGATTCTCCACCAAATGAGTAGTTTGATTTTGAGTATCTTTGTAGGATGCAATACCCCAGCCTTTGTGACCAGCCTAGATATTTTTAGTATTTTAGTGTTCCTGCTATATAAGTATGTTGAGTTCACAGAGTTACAATTACTAACAAAATGCACTTACGGTATACTTATTCCATGGCCATCTTGATCTCCTAGAGTCACTGATTGAATTTTACTCTTAGTTATAGGATGTACGGAACGAGATATCAGAGTGGAGAGTGTCCGAAAACCATGAGATCCATATCCACCCGAATTAATCATTAAGTAGTCCAAGAAATAAGAAGGCATGTTATTTTGAGTGAGGAGGTCGGCAATCCCATCAGCCTCTACGAGAATCTGAAATTCTCCTGTGGTCTCTACTTCCGTCCAGACTAAAAATTAAAATTGTAATTATCATGCTCTTTTTTAAAATTTGAATATTCATTAAATGAATAATTGTCACTCACGTCTCATGGCAAAATCCTGAGGGATTAAGGTAGGAGCTAGGAATGTCAAAGGAAAAGGAGTCCACCCATTGTCCATATGATGATACCTTAACGTGACATTCGGACTCGATATTCTTATTGACCTAACACAGTGAGTTGTGACAGGAAGTCGATTGCGAGGAAACTAAAAAAAATATTATTCATGACTACTAGTTTGTATGTATAGACAATCAGTATTTATTAAATATCTAACAAAATTTGCATACCCCAAAATCGTTGGCCAAACGACAGAGAGACTCGTCAATTGAACTTTCATTGATTTGGTTACCCATTTCCAAGTCCATAATGTGCCACAAGTTTCTGAGAGTGACTGTGTGTTGATGTAACATTATTGTGTGCAGTTCATCCGCAATACAACTGTCAAGGGTCATTTTAATCCTGTCTTGTGGCTTATTCCAAAACGGCAGTCGTCCCGTTATCGACTAATTGTTGGTTGTTCATCGTTACTTGAATATTCAGTCAACAGAAAAAAAATAATAAAAAAACTTTTCGTTTGTCACTTGTCTTTTCACGATTTCCCTCCCTGATAATTCAAAAACACAAACAGCTGACTCGTCCAGTCGGCAAGGGTTTCATCAATCGAGACAATTGAGTTAATTTATCCTGTTTTAAGTTGAGTTTTCACTAATTAAATCTCGTGTCGACATCATATTCTCGTGGTTTTTATAGTTCTACACTCACAGTCTAAAAGGTATGATTGTACTGGATTCTTTTGCAAATTATTTTGACGTGTCAATTTCGTTGTAATGTACTGACTCTGAATAATTTATGCAATGTAAATGATTATGATAACATTGTTGTTTACAGTATGGCGAGTGGAGGATCACCCCCTCCTCCTCCACCGGAGGATGAACAAGAAATGATTAAGAGGAGCTGGAGCAGGCAGCCCAAATTTGATATTGATGAGGACAAAATTAGAGGGATTATGGCCAGGAGATTAGCTAAAATTGCTGTTCGAGTTTCTAAATTGGAATCACATCAACTTGTTGGATTGACAGAGCCTCTCATCCCACTCATGGAAAAATATGGAACAGAAAATGAAGAGGAAATTGCTGCCATTAATTTTCAACGATTGAAAATTGTGGAGTCAACCAATATTTGTAAATGGAAAGACTGTTTTGACCCATCAAAGCCAGGGAGGGAGCCTTTTGTGTTTGAAACTATTAAATTTCTATTCGAGGTAATTATTGAAACACTTTGAATGTAAATAATCATTTGTCAATTATTATTATTGTCATTTCAAATGACTTAATTGTATTTCTTTGTTTAATTACAGCACATTGCCAATGAACATTATGATGAGACTTACATTTGCCACTGGTCAGGGTGTGAGAGAGTGGATAATGAGGGAGAGAAAGAAGCATTATTTGACAAGAGTAATTGGACGCACCACATTTGCAGGGAAATTGGCTACAATCGTTTTACTTGTGTAAGTTAGACAAAAATAAAATTTGTGTACATTTGTTAATATGAATGTAACATTCATGATTAGTGTTTCACTTTCTACTACTTTAATAGATTTGCAAGAGAGTATTCAATGACGAACGTCGGTATCTTGAGCACAAGTCAAGTCACACTAGTGTTGAATGGAAAGAATTTGAAGAGACCAAGAAGGCTCAAAAACAACCAACTGTCACTCCACCTCCACTTCCTTCTACTGAAGCCACCACGAATAGTGCAGTCAGGTACAGAAAACTAGTAAAAGAACTATCATGTACAGCATCAATCTGCCTTCACATGGACTGTGTGAAAAGTAGAGATATAAAATCAAGTCCAGACTACTGTCAAAGTCACACAGGATACGAATACATCGTGTGGGATATAGTGGAGCCTTCACCCTTGTATTACATTCAAAATCCTGAAACAACAACAAAGGGGGATTGGTACTACAGGAGAGAAATCAAATCAAAAATAGATCCCAACAAGTGGCATAATGTATGTGCTCAGAGTGGTTGTTTTTCTCCTATGTATAAGACTCTGGCTACTTTTTGTAGTCAAATCTGTCTGGAGGAATATAAATGACAACTCAAATTTAAAGAAGAATCTGCAGCTTTACCAGGATCATCAGCTCAAGTCATCCAAGTGTCACTCATTCCTCCTGGATTCTATGGTCCCCGTCTCGTGAATCTGCGTGACCCCAAACTCCCGAATTGCATGCTACATGTAATTTATAAAATGGGTGGAAATGGATGGTATGCTCTCTGCTCTGTTGCTAACTGTGGTCGAGTTTACTCACACAGAAACTGCAGAAAAAATCACACAGAGCAGAGTGGAGTGAATCATCCTCTCACTTGAAAATCCGACAATGACCCTGTACACTCTACACCTAACAATGGCAAATGGAATGAAAATGATATTTTTTGGACTCGGAAGCGATGGTGTCAGTCCAAGAAAAAATGGGAAAAGTTTTGCTGAAATTGGGGTGGTTGGAAATAGTCTCTCATGTTGGATTCTGTGGAAAATGTAAACTCACAACGAGTCTACCTCCAATCGTAACAGCAGGCAAGACGGGATATGACAGGTCTCGTAGTGGAAGCAGTGGTCGTGGGAAGCAGCAAAACAAAAGGACCAAGACATCAATCTAGAAAGAAGATTCTGATTAATTAATTCATTATTTTATCACAAAGTTCTTGCACTTTGTATAATAAAACCTTGTACTATCGATTAATTAAAAAGCAATCTTTTTTTCTTGCTCACAATATTTTTACTTTCATTACATTCTATAATTTACTGTATTTTTAAGTTCAAATTTTATATTTTTAATTTTTATATACATACATACGTGTTTTTGAAAAAAACTTTAAAGGCACTGTTGTGGGGTAATGGAGTACCACTATGTATCGAAGTCCTTTTGTGTTCTGATTGTCAGTGTGGAAAAGATAAGTCAACATCCGGAGAAGGTGAGTCTCTCTCTCTTGAAAAGAGTTAAATATATGTCTTTCAGTTCTGTCAAGGTGTGTGCGTGTCTGTGTGTGAATGTTTCACGATGTCATGTGAACCTGTCAAGTAGGGACTGGGTTTTTACTGGAAATGTCTATATTCACGACCATGCGATTTATTTAAATTCTTTTTTTTAAAAAAAATTCTAGTTTCTCCCTTGCCCGATCCTGCTTATGTCTTGTTAGAGCAATGGACAATAACAGCTTCAACAAAGAGAGGAGCACCAGAAAGTTCGAGTCCCGGTCGTAATCTTTTACAGGCTGTCAGATCATTTCTCCACTTCTCTCAGTTGTCTGCGTGGTTATCATTGACGAAAGGAGCGGAACCACGATATATCATGTATCGAGTCACTATGCCAGGTTCGTCAGGGTTTTCATTTGTTTTCTCTAATGATCAGCCGTTAATATCGTGTGTTATTTAAGTTTTGTAAAACATAACAGTCGACTTTCAACCTTCGACTTCATTAGTTTGTTTTGTTTCAGTGTCAAGTAATAATACCAAATTAATTTTTAACCAACAGGAGAAGATTTTGCTTCCAAGTTTGTGCGAACGCCTCAGGGTGAGAAATTGTCGAGAATTTTGGACTTGTTCATGTTTCAATTTTTATAATTTAATTTAATAAAAATTCCGTTCATTTTTTACAGATCACGAATTTCCTGTGGCCAGTGTCAAGAACAGTACTATTAAGGTACGTAAGCTTATTCATGATGTGTACAGAAACTAAAATAATGTATGGATTGGAAAGAGGAAGAGAGATAGTAACAATCGTTATTGAAAACTTTCCAGGTTGTCGTCAAGTCTCTTCCTAGATCCGAGAGAATTCCTCATATACTTTGTTCAAATGCTGTGTGTCCTGTCAGAAGTGGGAAAAGATCACCAACAGTTGTTCAGTCTTTGTTGGATCCATCTCCTCTCACAAGGAGATTTCAAAGTCCGTCAAGGGAATCTCCTGATCATCTACTTTACATTCCGAGGAGATCTTCACCGATCGATGATAGACTTCCATCAGAATGCACAATACCGGGGAAACATCATTGCACCCAGGTATGACAATGTTTCACACACACACACTTGTGCTGTCGCTTCCTTTTTCGATTTATGTGTAACAGGATGTGTGTATGGGAATTGGGAATAGTCAAATATAGGGAATGTAAATCTACCAAAGCAAATCTAATTATAATAATGGTGATTCCCTCGTAGGACCATGATGAAGTACAAACGACTTGTTCAGGACCATTTAATAAAGCTCGTCCATCAAATTCAACGCGAACGTCAAGACGTGATTTATTTATGCAGTCATTGGCAAATCGACTCATACCATATCCTCAACAGTCACACAATCACAGCGAACTACAGTTACAGCAACAACAACAGCCACAAAAACATAGACAACGATGTACTATGAAACAGGAAAATGTAGGACCTTTACCACTCTGTCTTAAACCTTTGGAAACGATAGCTAGCTGTACTGAACAAATGGTAGCTCCAAACACTGCCAGAGATGTTTCTCCAGGAATTTCAACGAGTGACGACGACTCGGAAGTGAACGGGGGAAAGAGTAAAAACCGGTCAATACCAACTTTACATGAGAAAATTAAATTCAGGAAATCTTTGGTCTCAGCCGCATCCATGGTATTTCATGGGAAAACGGGACTACCATTAAATTTTCCGCTCACGAGTAGTCCTGCTCCACTCCGGAAAGGACAGGATCGTTTTGACTTTGACTCCAGTTTAATTTCACCAGCCCATATAAAGTCAGCAATCAACGCAAACAAATATCAATGCCCACCTAGGTCATCTGAAGCGAGTCAGGCTTTACTCGGATCTTTTGAAGAATCAGTACTAAATGGACGTATAGAGCCCGTGTCAACAGTGGAAGGATTTACGGCTGAGATCGGAGCCAGTGGTTCTTTTTGTCCCAAACATTTACATCTTCCGGTCACTGTTTTCTTTTACACTTTTTGTGATAATGACAAAGTCTCCACACCTTATTTGGTAAGCACACGAGCATGATGACAAAAATTATTATTGATACAAGCTACCTACCTACCTAATACAAATGTAGGTATTGAGGAACAGTGTTTAAACTTTTACATTGTATGTATATGTGGTTGTGTGGGTCCAATACTATCATTGATATTATCTCTGTCTCTTTTATTATTATTGATAATGTGTTGCATTTATTGCATCAATGATGACAGGATTTAAAATAACCCAATAACACATTTTACCTATCAGTTTAAAGTTTTGAAAGCTAATTTAGACACAGTGTCCACACATGCACACACATTAGTATGACCACAGAATTCATTCAATTTCCTAACGATATTTTAATGTCACTCTCGTTAGTAGATAACATTGAATTACAAAATTATCACCACAGTATGTGTGATTTAAAGTGCAGAGTCCTTTCAAACCATTTTTGAAACGGTTTAAAGTCTACTTTTACAAGTAATGTGCTAGTCTCTATTCCGTATTTCATTTTCCATTCATTTTTGTATGATAGATACACGTGTTAAATTTCAAGCCAACTAATAGGATAATGTGCTTACATTAGTATTTAAATGTGCTTATATAAGCTTGAACATAATACACTATAATGATTGCTAGCCAAAAAATTATCACAACATGACACTGTTTAATGTCTCTACGTCAGGGATACATACAAATAATAATATTTCTTTTTCCTTATGACGTATCATGTAGCAATCTGTGTTATAAGTTACATCAGGATAGACTGTTTTTTACTATCATGAGAAATTGACCATGTTTGTGATTTATTTATTTTTGTATGATTAAAGGCACATATAAACGTTGGCAAGAAAGGCTACGTTGTACCAAGGAAAGGAACTGTCCAGGTGAATATATAATTTGATGAATAATACCTGTGTGATGGTCAATGAATGGACTCTAATGTTAATAATTTTTGTATGAGTAGGTGACACTCTTCAATCCTCTTAGAACTGTGATCAAAATGTTTGTGGTGATGTACGACCTGACGGATATGCCACCAGACTCTCAAACTTTCGTGAGTATTCTAATCCTAGAACAAGACATTGTCCTTTTATACTGTTAAAGATTTTCTTTAATAACTATTATGTTTTGTAATTTGCAGGTTCGGCAGCGTATATTGTACATGCCTCTGGGGGAGCCATCCCAAGAAGCCAGTAAATGTAATCCTAAAAATCTTCGCTATCTCATTCATCTTCGGTTCGCAACTTCTCGTACAGGAAGAATGTTTCTTCACACGGTAAGTTACGTTTGAAAAATACACCTCTTACATCCAGAATTTGGATTCCAGATACTTATTAAATTTATTACTTTTACACTTAATTTACAATTGTATTTCACAGGATCTTCGAATGTGTATATTTCGCAAATCAGACGCAGATACTGCCATGGGACATAGAGAAGGTGAATTTTAAGTTGTGAATTGTAAATATGACGTCATGCTACCGTCTCAACTATTTGTAAATTTCCATGTATCGAATGAAATATACTTATAATTCTTTTTTTGTATGTTACAGCTCCGCATGAACTTCGTTCATACACCTATACGCCACAGAATCCAAAATACAGTTCCCGATTTCCCCCATCAAATAAGTCAGTGCAGCATCACTTGACCACAGCCACTAAAAATGATGAAACAGTTACAAGTACAGCCTAATTTCATAGTTATCCATTTCACTAGTAATTTGGTGTGTTCATTATGTAGCAAAGGAAAGAAAACTGGAAAGAACATCAACGCTGTGTACGAACATTTTGATTGATATAGTTGTGCAGAGTTTGCGTGTGTCGTCCTGTCTCGTAATGGAAATGAGTTTTAAATAATATGTTCGTGACCTTTCAATCAACTCTATCGATTACCATAATATACCATAGCTCGTCGTCTCGGATGGTAGTAGGATGAATATACAGATATTATGTATACATACATACATATGTCGTATTGGAAGATATATCTAGTATTTAGGTATATCAAAAGGTCATGTAAAGTGTCAGTAGGTCACGCAATGGATTTGGATGTGTATAAAAAACCTGGGAAATCATTGTTAATATTCCCATATTGCTCTAAGAAGCAACAATTGTTTAGAAATATAATAGTGTCAGTATATCAGCAGGATTAAGAATTTGGGGTATTCAATGGTTTGGTGGTTGATTTAGCTAGACATACATAATGAATTACCATTATACATACATATGCTACTAAAATACTATACAAATGGAAAAAAAGATATCTAAAAGAAAATTATAATAAGGGAAAAAATCACTCAAAAAGCTCTGGAAGACTATTATAATTATATATTATGTAAAAAAAATACGATTTGTCCTAGATTGGAACAAACTAAAAACATTAAACATGATGATGATAACATTTAATCAAGAAATATGACGTTAAATATGCTACTCTCCTCCCTCCCACAACACTACACTATATAAAAAACACCACTTATATGTCTTTCAAACTAAATCTCGTATAAAAAATATCTACATCTACGTTGCTCATACACCAACACGTAAAATAATATTTCATGTGTGTATGTGCCTAGATATCACATCATGTCATCTAATAGTAATACAATTATGAAGAGAAAAAAAACAATATTACTAAAATAGTATTTCAATATTATAATAATATTATTATAATAGACAAAAAAAACTTCGTATAGGTGCTTAACTCGCGGTTTATTTTTTTGTAGACGCTCGGAACCTTTTTCTTATATCGTAAGTAAGAATGAAAAAATCGTCTTGATTGATAATATGTGTCAACGAAATTCGAATGCTATATTCACTACTATACAACAATAGTATGTACTCTGTGAATTGTATGAAGGGGCACGTTAGACCCTTTGTTAATGTTTAAAAGTATTGTGCACACTCGCAGACGTCGAAACGTGCAGACAAGTGTACATAAAACGTGTATAATTGAAAAATTCGTTTAAATGGTGACCGCAATTCTCGTGTGTGTAGATGAAATAAAAAAAATGCATGTACGTCGATTACGTGCAGTATAAAACTTATGATTGATTGATTTGAATTCTTTATTACACATTGTTCATCGACATTTCCTTCTCATTCATACAGTAGATAGTACTACATGTCATTTGCGTATTATTATTTGGATGGGAAACCCAATGAGTAGGAAAATGGAGGCGGATGACCATAAATTATTTCAAATTCGATTTGGTCAAAGTACTGAAAACAATCTAATCCTATTGAGTGGTTTTAACTGCATCAAATCTAATTCCCGTGGACTCGATAGTCAATTAAAGTCATCAATAATTCACAATCCAAGTCCAAGAATTTTGCAATTTTTCTACTGCATTACTTGGTACTTTAATTTTTCAAAATAACTCGTCATAATATGTACAACATGATTAGATCATCAAATCTGAATGCAAGCGGAGGAAAATTATGTTTGCCTATGGAGCTTGGAATATTATGGCAAAAATTGTGTGTGTGTGTGTGTGTGTATACACCTAAACAACTTTTAGCAAGTTTTATGGCATGTAAATAAATGTGTTTATATATAGCATGAACACACACACGCTGTCTCTCTTTTTGACTGCATGTAGTCTGTTGTTGTAATCAGAGGCCTTCAAATATGTAATCAAGAGAGAAGAGAGAGAGATGGTGAATGGTATTTTTTTATTGTTGTCACCTTGAAGTGAATCATTCTTTGAGAAAGAAAAAAGAAAAGAACTAATGATGGTTGTGCAGCCCAGTAAAGCAAAAGTACTACATATATTTTACTATATAGTAAGTGTAGATGAAAAATGTCAGATGTGAAAACTGCTGTTGTTGTTGAGTGTACTGTAAAAAAGTATTCCAAGACAAATACCAGAGAAGAAGCTGTCACTTTTTAAGCGTGTTCTTCCTTTTAAAATTTTCAAGGCTGAGGTTGTCTCTCTCTCTCTTTTGTGTGCGTGTGAGTGCGAAAAAAAGACACAATAAACAAACGATCTGCAATACAGATCCTGTATATTGTACATATTGTGCGTTAGCAAAAATATGACGTCAATTTTTTCCTCGCTCTGTCTCTCTATTGGATTTTTGAGCTGTGTCGAAATTCAGTGACTACGACTGTGTTAAATAATATGGATGGATGCAAGATAATATAATATTGTGTCAATACTTGTCTGTCTGACAAAAAGGCGTGTATGGATTCGACATTTGAAACTACCAGGTACTCTTCATCAAATTTATTATGCTTGTGTGTGTGCGTACATGGTATTGCATATAAATACTATTCGTGGGATATTCTGTATGACTTTATATTTTTCACAACATTAGCTTCAGATACTCCCAAGGATTAAGGAATAAAGACAATAATTAATTATGACCGGGCATATTTTTATGAATGCAAATTGTAATTTCTATCCATTGTGTCTATTTGTGTGTATTATGATTGTGTGAGAAAATTATATATTGACAGAATTTTTAAACTAATTAAGTTCTATTGAATTGTACGGATACAAAGATTTACATGTGACAAATTAACTTGAGACTGAATAGGACTGAGATATATGATACACTATTGTTTTTGAAACCACATGCTTGTGAGGAGCTTAGGTAAAAACATGTCCATAGAATACTGTACTTTTTTCAATCACACTACTGTGCAGTAATGAGGACTATGAATGTGAGTTGAGTCATATTTGAGAAATTCGGTTTCCTCCTCGTTATTCTCTTCGAACTTTTGTAGCTACCCGTGAAACAACCAGCAAGCTTGACGAGCAATGAGTTCCTGTTTAAAAGTAATTATATCAATATCCCTACTGGTCTGAAAAACGTTTGTGTAAAATAATTCATAATTTTGTAGACACTATTAGTCATTACTCTTCAATCCACTTGAGTATGTCCTGAATCCTCTGAGGTATTGGGATTCCCAGGAATTCACAGGCGTACCCCACAAAGTTGATACAATTATTTTGGCTAAGGCTGTACGACTCTGGTCTAGAGAGTTAAAGGAATTCAGTTAGTTAAGAGTGTCCCTCAGTATTTCAATGTCATGGGTGACCCAAGGATTAAATCACTGATGCTTACGAAAAACGTTCCTCGTTCTCCTTCTTCAGCAACCACTCTACCCACTCTTCCCCCGTCCTTTCAGTACCCACATGAATAATCTCTGAGAAGCGTTGGACAACATTATTGATTTCCTAGTTGTGTAAAAAATGATGTCAGTTAACAGTCATTTACTTCGTGACACACAATAGAATTATCAATAGTCCAGGTCACAATCGTCACCCAGTAGAAGTAAACACAAAAGTACCTCTGTGTCCTCAATGGAATAAAGCCCTCCAACTGTGAACTCGTAGAATACCCCATGAACAATGAGAGCTAAATGAGACGGATATGATTAGGATATGATAAGACTACAATTAAGATTGTAATTGAGCAACATTAGTCCCTTCATTTTATTTACTCTGTGCACAGCCATTCTGGACTTGCAAAACTGGCTGAAGTCCCTCGGCTTCCCTCTCCCATGGGTCTCAACAGAACGATGACAGGGGAGTCAGACATTTCTCGACGTCCCAAGTTTTTTCAAGAAATTAAAATATTTCCCAAAAAGATGTTCCCTTCAAATACAAAACAAAATATTTATGAATATTTCAAACTATTTCTCATATCCTCGTTCACACGATAATACAAGATAGAGAAAAAGGAGGAACATGACTTCTAGTCTCATTCTTATTATTGAAATGGTTCCGGAGGGTTCTGTCATGATCGAGAGACTTTCTCTCACAAGTCAGTGCACCGGACCAGGGAAGTTAGGGGATCCCGTTCACCCCATTCTGGCCAACGATGATGGAGTATGAAAAGCTTTCTCATCGGATCACTCCAACAATATGTACGATAATGGTTTTAGTTGGACACGACCCGACTCACCCAATCGGGTCGGGTACATTTTTTGATATCGTTAGATCACATATCGCTGGCCTTCTTCTCAAAATGGACATTTACATTTTTCCCTAAGTGCAAAATTGTATATTTACATTTGTGTTTAAATGTAAAACGGGACATTTTTACAAAATTCCTTAAAGCAAAAGTGTACATTTGCAGAATCTTTAAATTGCATCCTCCCGTATTTGACGTTCCAAGGCTCATTTCAGCTGGAATTCCGTGTTTAACATGACCATTTTGACACTAAACGATGTCAATTAGTCTGTTGTGTATTGTGTGTGTAGTTAAAAAGTTTTAAAAACACTTTTCATGCATTAAACCTTTGAAAATGTGGATCATATTATTTTTCAATAATTCACTTATTAAACTGATTTTTAAAATTTTTAATTTTTTAACTACACACACAATATACAACAGGCTAATTGACATCGTTTAGTGTCCAAATGGTCATGTTAAACACGGAATTCCAGCTGAAATGAGCCTTGGAACGTCAAATACGGGAGGATGCAAATGTACACTTTTGCATTTAAAGATTCAGCAAATGTACACTTTTGCTTTTTAAGGAATTTTGTAAATGTCCGATGAGAAACCTCAATTGAAAAGGGTGAGGCAATAAATAAGAATATATTAAACCTTATGGGTTGTTAGGGCTGCCCTTCCTTATTCAATTGATTTAGACGCCAGTGGGAAAGTTGATGGCCAAGTGGAAGATGAGATGTTAAAGATCCTGGAGTTACAATTAGACTGAGGAGATGATCATCATTAAGATCATAGATTGTTCCCTCCCCATATACCTCACCTAATGACTCACCATATAACTCATCCTTTTTATTGAGAATGAAGATGACACA
Source organism: Pygmarrhopalites habei (assembly GCA_009870185.1). Classification (NCBI taxonomy): domain Eukaryota; kingdom Metazoa; phylum Arthropoda; class Collembola; order Symphypleona; family Arrhopalitidae; genus Pygmarrhopalites; species Pygmarrhopalites habei. Next base: position 26,850 of record WJFB01000122.1, read on the forward strand.
TTCTCATTCTGCACAAGTCTCATTCCCTCTTTGATTTTACTGTAGTTCATGAAACTACATGAGAGGCAACATGGAAATGTTGGGATTCGTGTAATGTTTTCAAAATATTTTGTATTCCTCTTCTTTCACTGTTTTTGTCTCAAGTTTATATAAAAATTTCATAATGAAAGTAATATGCAGACACATTTCCCCCTTTCTGCTGACGGCCCGACTCGGAGAAAGCAAAGAGAAAGAACGCCAAGGTTTATTTTCTTCTCAAAATTTGTGTTAAAAAACTTACCATTTTATATTTATCAGGCATCCATTTTTGACGTGAAATGATGTGATCATGGCCATTCATTTCAAAGTGCAAAGTTGACATTGGAAAATTCCCATGAGACATGTTGGCTCTGCCAACTTTTGGCAGGGGTTAGATGAAATGAAGATGCTCAGAGTACAATAACTAGACACTCTCCATAATGAGACGTCAACAGTCTGGACCTTGTTGAACATAATTTGTAAATGTAATATGTCAAAAAAATAAATTGAAATGAATTGAAGTAAAACGTACTTTCAAAATCATGTTTTTTAAAAGTCAAATTTTTCATTACACATTTACTAAACTTGTATATTTAATTTAATAATGTATACAGCTCTCCAGGAACTCTACACAAATCCTTTCAAACACACCCTTTCGATATATACCTTATCATAATTATGGGAACAATAATCTGCTGATCTTTTTTTTATTTTGTTTTTTTTTGTCTCTAGGATTTATATTTTTATAGAAAAACTACCCGCCTGTTTATTCAACATTTAATTTGTACTTCAAGGTATTTTTAATCAATTATTACGTAAAATTTTATACTGTAGAAAAGATTTCTGGCAAGGCACAGAAACAACTGACAACAATCAATCAATCAGCTACATAAAAAATGTGATGCTTCAAAACTTTAACGAGAAAGAGAGAGAGAGAGAAGTAAAGGTGTGTAAAAGTAGATTAAAGGAGGAGGAGTGTCAATTGAGAATACTTAATGTAGTTGTAAAGAAAAGAGGAGAGGGGAAAAGAGATTTGTCAATAATTAATGGTACTGAATACTAAATACATTATTGACTACTCTACAAGGAGTTAAGTATTAAGTTTTGATTGTTTTTGTTTTAAACTGAAAACTCGGGACAGAAATAGTTCACTGTAGGTCAGTGAAATCAAATAATATGACACTATTAATAATTTTACGAGTGACAAAATACACACACGTAAAATAGTAAAAATATTAATGATATTTGTTGACAACTGTAACTTGTAGTCTACAGCAAAACTGTGTCAAAGGTAAAAAAGTGCAGAGGTGTGTGTGTGTGGAAGATTGTATTGTGTTCAATGAACTCGGAAACGGTGAAAGGGTCTACACGGAACATAATTTTTAATTGACAGGAGAGGAATAGACTCTTTTGGGAGAGTAGGACATTGGGATAAAAAAAAGAAAGTAAAAGAAAGTCGTCGTCCAGTTGTTCTTACACACACACTTTCTCCTCTTCTCCTTAATACAAATTTTGCGTGCATGACAGAAATCGGAAATTGGAAAAGAAATAACTTATTGATGTAGGTTAAGTTGTTACTTAATAAAAAAAGAAGTTATTCTTTCCCCCAATTTTGAAAAAGAAAACAAAAGTTGTCGTTACTACATTGCGAGAACCTCTCAAAAGAAATCATAGCATATAACTATAATATTAATCATCATAATATATTAACTCTATTTAATACGTCGTACTGGTATAGTAATATCTAGCAGCACCGTTTTATTTTAATTGTATTTTTTCCCAGAAAATCTACAGTATTTTATTTATTTTTTTACATGTAACTGGTTTTACGTTTTTCCTAGTATCTACACTCAATTTGTGTTTGTGTGTGTGTTAGTCGGGCTATTTAATCATGTTCTATTGTATTAGATGTAATAATTACTGTATCATGCCATTTCACGATTAATGTATGGGTGTGTGTGGTTGTTTGTATTTATGTTACTTTTCTTTTACGTATGTATTTTTCTAAATACTACTATTAGAAGATAGACTATTAGTGAAATGGTATGACATGAGAGATAGATGTAGAGAGGTAGTTTTGTTCATGCTGTATGTATTACTGTATTGTGTGTAATTTTCTTTCCAGATCCCAGCTAGTTTTAATTGTAACTGACATGACATGAGAGAGACTGAAGAATCAGAGATTTTTTGGGGTTGATCGAGAAGAGAGAGAGAGAGAGATGGAGAAAAGAGCAGTAAGAAATACACATGCAAATTGTTGAAAAATGTTTTCTCTCTTCAATTTCTTCTACTATTAATACCTATATATGTTGTGTAGTATGAGTTTTTCCTTCTACATTAAAAGTGTCTACTGGATTTCCCTTTTCTCCTAATTTTCTTCTCTCTGTTTGAAAATTGTTTTGGTTTGTCTCTTGTCTCTTCTCGTCGAACTATTACACAAATACATTGATTTTGTAGTTACGGTACAAAATATATATAATATATTTATGTAGGTATATTCATCTAGTAGTTGATTCGTTGAAACAGTAGTTTAATATAGTAGTAGTAGTAATAGTACAAATTGAATGTAGGTAGTAGTAGTAGATAGTTGTTGGAGTTTTATTTTTTGTTGTTGTTGTTGTTGTAAAAAGTTTTGTTGTTCTCTTTTTTGTTTTGTTTTTCGATCGTATTATATGCAGACCGTGAAAAAATAATAATAAAAACTGGGCATTTTAGATAAAAAACATTTTATATTATTTTGGTAAGTATAACCGTAGAATATATAGGTAATATTTATAATGTAATATAATAAATATTAATAAATTAATAATACAGTGATTAAATCGCATAGCATTTTTTTAAATATAATAACTATTCAACTATCTATAATATTCTGTGTAAATTCTATGAATAAAGTAATTTTTTTTATTTTTATGCATATAATAGCGCACTGCGCGTTTCTGTCCGAGCACAGCAAAAAAATTTATCAACTTTATATATTTATATATATATGTATATATCATATATATATATGTGTGTATTCGTATTTTTATGTCCTATGATGTCTCACCTAGTATAATGATTCTAAACATATATATATAATATTTCCCTATATTGTTTTATATCGCGCTTCTCTTTTTTTTCTCTCTTCTGCTGGGTCAATTCATCAATCAGTGACTAACAACAGTAAGTGTAGTAGATAATTATGATAAAATGAGTAAATATTTGATTTTTTCTTCTCTACCTATTGTACATGTAGTGTGTGTGGGTTCCATACAATCATCATCATCACCATTATACTGCCATGTCATTTTCTTTTGTGAATGACACAGTCGGTCTGACGAGATGTGTATGTGTTGTGTGTGTGTGAGTGTGAATCAGGCTATAATATGTTTACTATTATAGTTTGTTCACAGAATTTTTGTTTTTCTTTCCCTCCTATTTCACTAGTACATATTATTTTTAGCTTTCTCCTTTCTCTTCCTCTTCGTAGTTGCTTTCTCCCTTTGTTTCCTACGTCTTCTAAATTCCTTTTCTCTCTCTAGCTTTGTAATATGTATTAGGTAGTAGTAGTTAAGGTAGCAGAGTAGCTGTTGATGTTGTTGCTCGATTTTTTGTATCATAAAGGTTTTTTTTCAAAATAAAAACAGTTCAAATTTTCATATAACAAATAAAAACAATTTTTTTGCTTTCTCTCTCTGTAAAATTTTACAGTTACAATATATTTTTTTTCTATATAGTAATAATAATATAATAATATTTTGTGTGTTGATGAACGACGAACTGTTTTTGCGGGCGACTGTTGTGTCCATCGGCTGTTGTTTTTTGTTTGTTGAGTTGAAGTGGAGATGTGTTCATATGTGGATGGGGATGTGGTGGGTGGGGAAAGACTTGTCACTATATATTTGTCCATTGTTTTTTTTGGTGAATCTTATCTTGTGTTGTCATTATTGTTGTCCTTTTATTTTTCTCTCTAACTCTGCGCGAGGAGGAAGAGGGTCGGGTATGTGGACATGTGAAACGGGGAGACAAATAAATACAATACACTGTACATATTATAGCCAAAGTTTTTTTACTGAGATGATTTGTAAAAAAAGGATTATTGTATATATTTTTTTACATGTATAAAATGAAGATCATTCTGAGAGGATTACCTTTTAATTTTATTAAAATTAAGAATCACGTGTCGACAGCAAATAATTCTTTGTGCAGGGCAGGGAATTCAAGATGAGGAGACATCCTTCTGAGTCGACCCAATGCTTCCAAATGTAACAGTCCCAATTCCCTAGACATGTGGTCATCATTGCATTAGAAACTCTTTTATTATGACAGGAAAGATGTAGAATAAGAAGGAAAGGATTTAATTGGAAAGAAATAATCATGCAATACACAAAATATTAAGAGAGAGATTAAATATTAGAAAAGAAGAAAATGGAAGAGATGAACAAATTAAAATTGTTAATGAGAATTATTGTTGGTCGAGTAACCCACCGAAGTTGAGGTAATCGTCCTGTCAAGGCATCCACAACTGTTACATCTCCCTTGATAGGATGCCGATGTGTTTTTGCCACCTCCAGCCGTAACGCCCGCAACACGGCTTGATTCAACCGATGGATCTCTGCCGTACCTTTTAGGCCTGGTCTCTCTGTAAATTTAAGAAATCAAAATATTAATTTCTTGTCATTGTGTACAGACTAAACTTGACCAAAAGAACAAATAGTGAGCTGTGATTTACCGTGAGAGAGGAGAACATAGGCAGAGTAGAGGGCAAGTTGTGTGTCGTTGAGTTTAAATTCGGCGATGGCCCGAGCCACGTCGAAAAGGGATGACACAAGTTTAACCTCAGTTGTTTCGTCCGTCAAGAAGGCTTCGGGTGGTAGGAGAGTGTCTCCAAACAGGACGGAGTTGGTCGCTGGGTCAAAATGTCTCGATACACGGAGGACGACCAGCTCAAAGGCGCCTGCTTTCAGGAGAACGATCTGTCCCACAAAAAAACATAGTCATTTAATAATCTTATTCACTCATAAATATTGTGATTGATCATCGTATTCTGAAGACACTGACCTGGTCGTCTTGGGGCAACTTCATGAAGCCCGGCACCATCTTGGCGAACTCGATGATTTGTTGAACAACTGTTGTGAGACGGGTGGCCGCCTCCAACCACAAGTCATCATGGGTTAAATCTTTGTAATATAAAACTTTTGAGATGTCCTGTGGGCGTCGAAGCATCTCGACTAATTGATCTATGTACAAAATTAAAGGATTACATATAGTATTTTGTTCAATTTGAAAAAGAAGAAGGGGAGAAAGTGGAAAAAGGACTGACCACTGGAATAGAGGCATGTTCTGCTATGGGCATCTGTGATAGTTCTGGCTAGCAATTCGGAGATCTGTAGAGACTCTGGAAGAGCTGTGGTGGTGGTTGCTGAGGGAGCTGACGGACTCATCATCCCAGAGTCGGGCAATTCTGTTGAGGAGGATCGTGGCTCAAATCCAGCTCCACTATTAGGATTTGTTGTCGAGTCTACAAAGTCACCACCATTTATGTCGTAGCCTATATTCCCCGGTCCTGTATATGTGTATCCATTGGGTGTGTACCTGTGTCCGCAAAAACAAACCCAGTATTAGTCACATTTGCAATAATACATAATTTTATGCACACCTGGGGAGCATAACTTTCTCCTTCTTTCTCTCTCTCTCTCTGCGTTCTCTTTCTGCTTCCTGTCCTCTATTTGCCATATCTGTGGGTAACTCCACACTTCCTTCTCCTTTTTTTACAAAAATGGATCATAAAAAAGGCATAGGACAACTATTAATAGCTTTTCCAGCTATAAATTCCACACATTATTGCGAATCCATACGTACACCAGAGAGAGAGAGAGAGGATAATCAAAACTGAATGAACCATGGACTTACTCGCTATAGGGATTGTATGTACTATGAGAAGTGTAGGGAAGCTGGTCACTGGGAGTGGGAATGGCATGGTCATAACTGGACGAGTCCGGCGCACTGGAAAGTCAGACAGAAATATATTAAAAATTTAGTCAAAAACTCAATTAATTCATGACATCCACACACACACTCATGGATTCATTAATCCAATTTAAAGACAATGCTTATATGTACAGAGAAGCAAAAAGTTTATTTACGTGTCAACACTGTTGGGTGGGACTTTCATTTGCGCCCTCTGCAAAAAACAAAATTCAAATAAACATTTTAAAAGTCAAATTTACAAATTACATAATTTTGAAAACAATAAGATATTTTCTTTTTGGATTTATTTTTACTTACAAAGAACTTCACTTCGTCTTCTACTTTCTCCCGCTGTTTCTTCGACATCCGACCGAATTTTACGGCTGTAATTTAAAAGAGAGCATACATCATTATATTGCCTCAAAAAGTAGCAATCATTCAACATTATTTTTGGAAAAAGTCATCTCTTCACAATACAATTTTTTCCTAAACTTTATGCAATTGTTAACCCATTGCAGTGGGTAGATTTGGGCTGTACAGAGAAGAGCTCTGAAGACCCTTCAACTTTTTCGGGTGCGCTTGTCTTGTAAAGAACACAATACAAACAACTTTATCGTTTAAAGTACAGAAAAGTGCCCACTCCCTTCAGAAAGAGAACCCTTGAAGTGAATGAGACGCTGTCTCGATTTCGCTATTCTTTACTGCATAACCTCCTCTCTTCCTATATTTTTATCTCCTTCCCAACTAACTTTACATTGTGTGTCTCTCTCTAGACATTTGACAGTGTAGACAAAAAGAGAGGAGGACAAGTTCAACTGCAATCCAGAGAAACTGCAATGCAACCAGTCAAGAAATGTAAAGAAAAGAAATTTTTCGACTTTTTGTGAACTGTCAATTCCCTCAATTACATTATTTGTAAGGAGTGTTTTTGCACACATTCACACTCACACAAGGAAGGAAACTGGTTCTGTTTCTCGTCAATGACGACTCCTCTTCATCCCTATCGTCCAGCCACATAAGAAAAAGAGACAAAGTGAAGCCAAGCCTCTTTCTCTCTCTGGTAATGTCTGACTGCAAATATTCGAGTTCACAGAAACCCGGAATGTTTAGCAGACAAGTCTCGATCTGTACAGTATGTATACTTTTTTTTATCCTGGGTGTGGGAGTCAACAGTCCGTTCCCCTCTGCCCTGTTGTCCATGCACACACACAAACACAAAGTTTAGTATTTGTGTGTGTACTTATTACGTATGTGTAGACACACACACACCACCATGAAATGCTTTTAGCCAAAAGTTTTGGAACCTCTTGCTCAGATGTAATGTGACTGTGTATAAATGTGTGTGTACTGTGTACGTGAGAGTGAGTGTGTGTGTGTGTGTATTATTATCATATATAGACCGACGACCGACAACGGTGTAGGATACAAGCCTGCACAATATTTTATGGCTAGTTTATGTCAACAATTTGGACGGTGTTTGTGAGTTCTTTGTATTAATTGTGCTAAGCAAAGTGATTAACGTTTCAACAATGCATGAATCACAATTAGACACACACAGTTCTCTCTCCCTGTGTGATCATGGGACACGTAGGACACACAAAGACAAACATGCAAGGATTATTCTAATTAATGATCATATCCAAAAGGCAGAGAGACAGGCTACAAACCTTTTTTCCTCAAATTCTATTTTCAAAAAATATGGAATCATTATTCTATCAATGGATGAGACGAGGTGTTACTACACTACCTACTCCTGCCCTATTCAATTCTGTATTGTACGGGGGATCTAGTAAACCAGTTAAAATATTTATTTATTTCACTATCTACATCCATACAATTATTTGTACTACGTGGCAGGCACATTACACTTTCGAGTGTGTGTGTACTGTGTGTGATGTGTGTGTGTCGACAGGTATAGTCTAGTTAAAAATAGAATATAAAAGTAAATTTACATTCGTGATGACAGGAGAGTGTAATGTACACGAGTATTTGTGTGTCTCGAATTGAGATGAGTCTATTTTCAATATTATTATTATATTCACTTGTTCTTCTCATCGATAAAAATTGAATGTTTGAGGAAGGAGGGACGGGGATGAGGACAAGTGCGTAATTTGTATTCATGCACAAAAATTATATTGAGAGGACAAAAATAAAAATAAAAAATAACTTTTTGCACATTTACCTAGGATGGTGTGTACAGTAACCTAATAAATAATAATATGAGTTGTGAGAGAATCTGAGTAACTCTCTCTCTCTTTACTTTACTGAGTGTTACAGTAGACCAAAAAGAAAAGAGATTATCCCTCCCTCCCTCCTCTTCACCGACTTTCCGTCAACAGTGAAAATGGAAAATGAGAATGCAAATAAATGCAATTTATAAATGTATCCTCGCATCCATGAATATTATATGAGCTAGCTGTCTCTTCCATCTCATAATAAGAAGAGATGATCCAGCATCTCTCTTTTCTTTTATCACACAACTCTACCGTAACACTTCAATCAAACCCCCTCCTCATCATGTCTCTCATTTTTATTCAATCCTGTCTCAAAAATCTTTTCTTCAGTATTCCCTTTACTGCATGATTCTTGTAAAAAATGTGGATAATCAATATTCCGAGCTGTCTTTAATACGTCCAATAATTAAATATTTTCCACTCATTACGGTAAATGATGTCTGATGTGAGGGGAAGGGGTAAATACAGGAAGGGATTCCAGGGAGAGAGTGAGACCGAAATAATAATAATATTTCCATAAATACATGTGTGAGAATGTGAAGGGGACAGAAATATACTGTTTGTATGGTGTATATATAGAATTCAGTTATTTCCTTTCTCCCTAAAAGAAGAGAGAGAAAAAATGTCAACAATAAAAAGGGGAGGAGGAGGAGGAGGAGGAGGAGAGAAAGAGAGAAAAGATAATATTAGTTGTAATATGTATAGAGATATCAAAGACGTCTGGGGGTCTGGGGAGAAGACTGGCAACATTGTGAGTGAGGTTAAAGACCTTCGATGCGGAAGCAAGTTGCCTCACTACAAGATCGATATACCCACTACCATACACCATACCCCACTCCACGTATATCCCCCACACACACACTCACTCCCTCATTGTAAACGCTGTGTGTGTGTCTGACCGTATGTATGTACACAACTTACATACCAAAACTCCACCACTGATTCGGGGAGACGGAAAAAAGGAGGAACATCATGTAGTAGAATGTGGGTCAACCAACAGCTGACATAATTTGGCACCCGGGTCCTATGCATTATTAATTGCCAAAATTCCGATCCTATATCTACACACACCAAAACACACACACACGTATATACACAACCACCACTTTTCCCCTCAGTCTTGTACACGCACTCAACTATTATGATATGGTAGGAGAAATAATACATAGAAGAAAAAAAAGTTTTTAGGGAAAAGGAAACTGGGGGAAAAACTATGATGACTTTATTTTTTCCCTACTTCTTGACTAACTATAGTAAGGGTGGTCAGTCCGACAAATTATTGTGTGTGTACCTTATACCAGTTTTTTAATATCCCTTCTTCACCTGTACGCCCCCTTTATGTAATATTAATTATGTATTTTTTCTACAAAACTTTTTCTTACAAGACAAACTTCTAAATCTTCTCTCGCTTTTTCTTCTCCTTTGGGTTTTTAAATTAATAAAAAAAATTTGTAAACCGGAAATTTTAGCATGACAATAAAGTGAGATTGTAAAAAATGTAGAATGTCGTTGCATTATAGTGTAAGATGGGAAGAGAGAGGGGAAAAATCCAATAGAATATTTCAATAGAAAAAAGAGTTCTACCTGTCATGAATGATTCTATACGAGCCTGACTGTGTTTGTATTTTGTATTGAATCAAGGATCGAGAATCACACATTTTGATTGCTGTGTGTTGAGAGGGTAATCCATGACACAAGTAGTCACAAGTGTACAAAAGTGATAGAATTCCTGTCTCTACTCCCATGATGTCTCTCTCCCTCGCTCTACGATCTACACCATTATCCACATGGTGAGAATACAATATTTGAATAATGATTATTTATTATGATTACAAATCCATTAACAAACTCAATGCACATCACATCACAGAGAGGCTGCTCTCTCCCTCTCTTTCTCTGACTATTCATCATTCATGGTAAAAGGTAGAGTTCTCCTGTACACAACGACAACAACAAATACCATAATACAGCTAAATACTTCTTGGCTACCCTTACGCTCCTCAACTTCTGTCTTTTTGCACTTGATGAGGTAGGGAGAGGGAGGGAGTCATCACAATAAAAGTCCCCATGAATAAAACTGCATGCCAGTGTATAGTGTGTCTGGCTGTATGTATAGAATGAATAACTGTGCATTTTGAAAGGCTAATATTTGTCATGTAAATTTATAAATGTGTCACTATGTGAGGTACAAAAGCAATGTACACACACACACATCCAGTGTACATACATGTGATTAGTGGTAGTAATACCTCTCTCTCATCCTAATCATAGGAATACGAGGAGAAGTGATGGTAGACACAGGTGTGGTAGTGCTCTGTGTTATGTACTTACTGTGTGTGTGTGTACATTGGCTCCGTAAAAATTCGTACATCATAATATACAGTTTTTACCTGGTCCCCCTTATTCTCTCTCTCTATTATTGTCGACCACATGCGAGCATGATTTATACTTGATATCTCTCTATGTAGAGGCATGAGAAGGGATCGACATAAAAGCCTAATGTGTGAGCTACACACACACAAACACAGGCACACACGAGACTGAGGGAATCGACGGTGAGGATAAAGAACCATCTCAAAAGTTAGGAAAGGTTACCCCGATTCCATGTAAATCAAAGAGGGAAACATTGCTGAGAGTATTCCCTCATATTCAAAAAAAGCACACACACACGAACACACACAGCTTATGCTGTGCTGTGCTGTGAGGAGTGTAGACTTTTATAAAGATTCCCGTTACCATCATAACGGTACGAACCTGTCTCGATGACCTACATTCAGTCTAGAGGCTCTTGGCTTATCAGGTTCGAAGCGAGTGAGCTTTCAGCTATTTATTTTACAACTATACGGGACTGAATGTGTGTGTGCTGGTGTGTGTGTGTGAACCATCATAATATAAAATACTCTTTTACTTTATCTCTATATCCTATCTCTGACAAAACATAATATTATTTTATATAGCTTCATCATCATCCTATGCATTCATGATCTGCCACTGCCTCCTTTTTTCTTTTTGGGTAGTACGTCTCTCTCACTCCCTCCCTGTGTACGTGTGTGTGTCTGCAGTGTACATTGTACAGTAGTCAACTCTCTTCTATGCAAACTCAAAAAAAGAATGGAATGAGTGTGAAAAAGAAGAGAGAGAGAAGCAACCAAGAAAACGACGTACAGTAATAATAATATAAGAGAGAGAGAGAGAGAGGAGAGAGAGATACGTAATGCACCGTTGCCTTCGGGGGTAAAAAGTTGCAAGAAAAAAAAATCATGTTGCAATCTTCAAGTTGAGTGCAATACACCATCCAATGACGTTTTCTATGTACATTTTTTTCTTTATATGTAAAATCCTTGACTATATAATACCTACACTGTGCATAGTGTGTACAGTGTGTGTGTGTGTACAGATTGTGTCTCTGCTCTTTACACACTCAGACCGTTTTTTGGACCTTTTAGAATGAGTATACTAGACAATACCGTTGTCTTTGCCAAAACCACGAACGAGCAGCCACAGAACAGGAGTATAGGATCAATGTGAAACTTACCCTCCTCTCTCTCTCTCTACACACACACTACATACCCACACAATAACGAGGGAAGGTATGCTCACAGAATGGAGTGTATTGTGTGCATTCAAACAATGTTAAAAATTTCCATCTTAATTTCACAAAATTTTGTCTGCACACATTATATAAGTACCACACATAGTTAACTAAATTGCAACTATCTTTAAGTCTACCAAGAATACATTTTCTGACTCTCTTCTGGCTTTTGAGAAGAGAGAGAAGGTACAGCAGTTATTATTAGCCAAGAGAGAGAGAGAGAAAGAAAGACGTTGGAGTGGAACGAAAAGACAATTCCAATTAGTGGTGATCTTCCACTCATTTCCTTCCTCTTTATGAAAGTATGCAATCTAATCAGTCATTCTTTCAACTACATGGAATTTTTACAATGTTTTCCTTTTGCAAATGCGCAAATCCATTCTCTCTCCTCCGTCATCACTCAGGCCTGTCCCCCCAAATATTAATATATATTGTGTACTTAACGGTTTGTTGAGCTTAATGTGAATTTTTTTTGAAATTAGAATTCTTTTGGCTATTTATTTGTTTATGCAAAATTTCGACGCGAAAAAATGAAAAATTTTTTTGTGAAGAGATGACCAAATGTATGAATTTATTTTTTTTAAAAAATTTGAAAACAGGACTTACCATCTCGGGACATGCCAAGGCGAAGGCATTTTTGAAGTCGGCAGTACTGACATCGATTCCGATTGACTCGATCCACGACACAATTTTTGGAACGGGGGCACTGGTAGTTGACGACGGAGGACTGAGACCGTCTAAAGAACCCTTTACATCCTTCACATGTTATCACCCCGTAGTGAACGCCGCTTGACTTGTCTCCGCACACTTTACACGGAATGATCTCGATCTGGGCTGTGAACACAAATGAAAAAGACAAAATGTAAAGTCAAGTTTTGTTACCCCAAAAGAAGACACACATTAATCATTGGTTGCCTTAATTCTCAAAATTGTTATCCCCCCCCCTCCCCCAACAAAACAATAACAAGAGAAGAATGAGAGAGAGAGAGAATTAAATAACAATAATAAATTGATTGACAATAACAGGAAGATTTCCTCGAATTCGGAGTCATCTTCAATGGAAAACTATGTATAGAGTGAACTATGTTGTGTGTAGTAAATATTTCCCTCTCCACCGATTACACTAGCCGAGCACACACAAAAAACAGAGAACCCCCTCAACACCCACACATTACACACAGGCACACACAACCATCATATTCTGTGAAGAGAAAGAGAGGAGGGAGAGGAGAGCATCAAAGACCCTTCTTGTTGCATTCTCCCTGCTTTATACATCCCTCGAAAATTAAAGTTGCATTGCATGCTGTATGTACAACACACTCTGCCATATGATTGTTTATTTGGATTTTGTTTTGTTCTTTCTCTTGGTCTTCCCATTCATTCCATGATCAACCTTCTCCATTCATTCATCACATCTTTTCTACATGTGGATGACTATGTGTGTGTGTGATGTTATGTGTGTGTGTGTAACTACCAACAAGGCATGACTGACTTTGCTGAGTGAGCAGAGCAGACTCGGAACACACGGAGAATAGTGTCATTATATAATATCAACTAATGTGTATTATGTGTACCTTCAGCACATTCTTCAATCCACTTATAATACATTTCCCTAAAGACCCACACACACACACGCAGTGTGTATCATACGATATACATGTCTACTCCCGTGTGTGTGTGTTGATTTTTGAAATGTGAGTATAATTCAAACAATTCCTATTGCTCATGTCACATCTGCTGTTAATGATTTTATATGAATATTTTTTAAATAATAGCAAAAAAGTACAGTTTTACTATGTAATATCCTTAAATTATTAAAGTGTACACATAAAAATTCTTGAGTTATCTTCATCTCTTCCGTGATCCACGGCACGGCACACCACTCTCCGTGTAAAATTAGTTTGTTAGTTTAACCTCCAGCTTGGAACGAATCAGGAGAGAATTTTAATTCACATGGATTTCGACTTAGCCCCACAATATATATTGTGTGTCCGTGTCCGTGTATGTGTATATCGTACGTGTGGGGATAAATTCAAATTTTATGCTATCATATCCTGGGGTGAAATCAAAAAATATAAAATCCCTTCTCTCTACTACACGTGCTGCACACCATTTTTCAAGAGCACTATTTCCTACACACACACACACGTATATATAACATATTCGTATATTTGAGTGTTGGAGGGGTGCTCGGAAATTTTGTCTAAGGATCATCATGTTATTAGGATTATTACTATGTTAGTTTGGGCTGTACCGTAAATTCAAATTTTTTTTTGAAAAAAAAACCTGCTCCAAGCCATAATGCCTATCCTCTTATTCCTCACAAGAATATTATTGTTACGTGTGGTGTGAATCATACCTACACAGACATGTGTGTGTGTAGCACACACAAGGAAAGAGGAGAAGATTTTTGGGAGGGTGGGATAAAACAGAGTGTGTGTGTATATTGATGATGAGTCTACAGTTACACAGTCAAAAAAGAGATGATCATAGTTGAAGGATGCATCATACCCACTGTATGATAGTAGGGAAAAAGAGGAGAGCCGGCAAAGCGGTTTTGAGCACCTTAGGCAAAAACTCAGAAGCAGTTAACTGACAATGAGCAGCATTATTACGGCAGGTACTACCTGGCAACGGTACATTTATTGTGTTTACCCCCTCACACACACACATTTCTCGTCTAGTCTGTCTCTCTCTCAAGATATTCTTCTCTCTGTCTCTCTCTTAGCTGACTAACCCAAGACTGTCTTGTCCCCCTATCATATTCCTTCATCTCCTTGATGAACATGATGAGCTCGTCTTCTCTGACTGCTCCTTCCCTATAATTGTATGTCTGTCTGTCCTTCTCTCTCTCCTTCTCTCTTCGCTGTGTAGCACAGAGTCCGTGTGACACACACGAGAAGGTGTCCACAGTCAAGACAAGCGATAGACAGAGACATTGAGATGATTGTGATGATACACAAGAGAGGATAATGGAAATGGTTGTAAATCTTAAATGTACAAAAATCAATGGAGAGACGGAGAGTACAGTGGACAATCACTTATTTTCCCAGCGTTTCCCAAATTCGTACGACAGAGGAAAAAGAGGACCATCCAAACACAACAAATAAATGACAGGTCAGAATTTTGTTATATAACTTTTTGTCCTTCCTGCCCTCTTCTTCCTTCTCCTTTTGAAAGAGAGGAGAGGAGAAGAGAAGAGGAGAACCTCTCTATCATGTCAATAAATGAAAATGTTCTCCCAAACTTTGAGGGGGTAATTTACAAGCTTTAAAATTTGTCTTCAGTTTCTCCATCCTCTTTTCAACAATTTAATAAAGTTGTCAGCATCAAACGAGAGAGAGAGAGAGATGGAGAGAGGAAGTATATTGAGTTACAAGGAGTTGGTTCCCTGATTGTACTTTGCCAGTTTTAAAAATATCGTGGATAATAATAATGAACAACAAGTAATAAGCTTGACTCAATAGTAAATATGTCTATTGTCCCTCAATTTTATTGTTGACAATTCTGAAGTTCAACACACTCGGATGTGTCGTAAAGACATGTTTTACGAGAATCCACACATACTCTTGCAGTACTGACGATGAGTGGAGGAGGAGGAGGAGGATGGAGGGGATGTGATTGGGAAAACACGGATGTGCAGAAAGAATCGGAGATAATCATAAAAATGGAAGAAGTGAGTGTAATGTAAGGAGTCCTTCTAATAGTCCCGTCATCCCCCCCTTCATAAACACACAAATACACACACAGTTAAATGAGAGTGTACGGATACAGATGGGAGAGGAGGGGATGGAGTCTTTTTTGAATGGCAGGCCCTTGACAATGCAACTTTGCACACTGGCATGTGTACATACATGTTGTGCACCCTCAGCAATGCACTTGTCTTCCCTTCCCAACTTTTTCCTCATTCACCCTCCACAGTCCACGTCCTTTGCATCCACACACAACATAACATATGGGGGAAGGGACGGGCCTTTACAGGTGCCTTTTTTCTATGGACTCCCTTCTCCTTTGAATCTTTTTTTTCAAAGTTCCCTAAAAGCTCTCTCACATCCAAAGGCCGCAACATCCAAAAAATCACACGGAAATAAACCTGGAACCTCTCTTCCCCTCACTACCTTTTCGATAGACAGTTTGAAGACAATCCCGAACATTGAGTGTGGTATTCCCATTGTTTAACAACGGCACTCTCTGATCGGAAAGATGATGGGAGGAGGAGGAGGAGTGAACTTTTATTGAAATGTCAGACAAGGAGGAATATTATCCAAACAAGTTCAATTGGAGTCTCAAATTTCATTCCTCCTCTCCTTCTCTTCCCTTCTTGAAATATAGAGTGTAGAGTAAAAGGAAAAAAGTATTTCCCATGCGTAATTCCTGACACTGTTTACATTGAGTGTGTGCGTAATATGTTGTTGTCTTCCTCTCTCTCTCAATGACGTCTAATTATGTTATATTGACGAAGGAGAGAGAGAGAGGATGAGGAGAAACAAAGTCTGAGATCATTTTCCTCGTATTCTCCTACTGGTACAGTTTCTACCACTACAACCCCTCATATAATTTATTGCACACACGCACACACACATGTACGTAGGTGCTCATACTAAAGTTTATAGTTTTAATCACATGGGAAATACAGTAGTGTGTGTATGTGTTGTGTAAACTGAATATTTCTGACTGGTTGACAAGATTTTACTTTCAATTTTTTGAATATTTTCGATGAAAGCTGTTGGAGAACTTATGGATTGGATGCATGGTCGGACAAAATATAAAAAGGATTAAAGATTACTGGGTCACAAGTATAAAAAAGGGTCAAAGACTCTCAACTTTTGATATTTCCATTAATAGCTTTATACAACTCTGAGTGTTGTACAGGGATAATCATGTATACTACACAGGATTTTGCATGTGTTTAAAGTACACAGAGAGTGTAGAGAGAGTGTAGCGTGTGTTTGTTTGTGTGTGATTTACATAGGAAGGGAGTTGGAGTAAATGTACTACTGTAACGTAGTAGTAAATTGTACTTTATCACATCTTACATGGACATTTCAATTAATCATACTTTATTTCATTTTAAAGATAGCATATTGACCCGTAACGTCATAAAATTATTATACCGTCACTGCGTATCCCTCTTTTTTTACATATGTAACACACACACACAGTATAACATTTAATATGCACAACACAAAGATAGAACAGGGAGTCAAGCTCCTTGTGCAAAATTTCACAAACCTTCTTCCTCACTCATACAAATGTGCAAATTGATGAAGGAAGATTTAGTATGTAAAATCTTCCACTTACACACACACACACATTACTTCTGACATGTACACACAGTCTGCACAGAAAAGAAAGGAAAAAACGTTATTTTCATTTCGTTTTCACTTGTAAATTCCCCTCCTTCCCCTCTCTATCTGTACTGTATAAATATAATACAATATTTATTCTTTTTGATAAACTATTTGTTTGTTCTGTTACGTCCTATCAGAAATTTCACATTTCCCATCTCTTCCTCTCTACAATCACAACGAACACGAGTCACCAATATTGCAGGGGATTGAGAGAGAGAGAGAGAATTTGGATAATAATTTAAGAATAATTGCAATTAAAATTCACAAGCACAAACCACACGCCACCTTCTCGGCACAACAAGTCAAAGAGAGAGAGGGAGGAAAACAGGAAGGAAATAATGAAGAAATATTTTCACTTTAATTGCTCACTACCTCGTGTGTTCCGTTTGTACGTGTATGGCTGAGTGGATTTAATTGTGTACCTGTTCACTTACTAAACATAATGTCCATACCAAGTGTACATACACAAGTTTAATAAATTAATTGATGACAATGCCAATGACTATTATCCACACACACAAACACACACACACAACAATTGATTGTGTGTACTCTATTAATACAAAATGCATAAGAGTGTTGTGCATTCTTTAGAGAGCATTGTACAAGAAAAAATGTTATGTCGTTTAACTCGTTCATTCATAATATAATATTATTACTCCATATTATATTATCCATCATGATTACTTGCAGTTTTCAACTCTCTGTCTGCACTCACTACTACACGTCATGTAGTTTGATTACAAGATATCAAAAAAAATCCTGTCATATTTATTATGTTGAGAGAGAGAGGATATCATATGACGTCGTTGAGTGAGTGTATAATTAAAATAATACAAAAAGATAAAGGGAGAGAGCTTTACTTGTGCTTTACTTGCTATACATTCATTGTTTGCTACTTCACACACACACACACACACACACAGGTTCTTCAGAATAGGAAAAAAGGTATGGAGGAATCAAGTGTCCTCTTGAAAAATTGAAAATGAAAAAAATAATGCCAAGTACTCAGTTCCTACACTCACCACTCTCATCAAGCGTAGAGTAGCGTAGAGTAGACGAGACACGGATTTTTTTCTCATGGGATAAAAATATAAATAAAAATTATATAAAAATAAAAATAGCTAGAGTGGAGTGCACTGCACAAGTACATATAAAAATATTATATATTTTTTAGATAATACAATACAAATCCCCATTACTATTGTGTGTGTGCACCTTCTCTACACTCCCCATTCATACACCACACACACACACGCTCAAGTTACATCGATTTGAAAACATTTTTTTACTTTTTTAAAAAGTAAAATAGAAACACAAAACTTCGAATGGAGAAGTTATCATGTGTTCCATTGTGGACACAAACTTTGTACTTCACTTTGTGTGTGCGTATTTATTTGCGTCCCATACAAACACACACATAGACACACGCGAGGATGAAGATGTATCCGGGTTAATGCGTAAAATGTAATATATATCCTCCTTGAACAAGTATCCGTCCTCCTCCTGTACACACACATTAGCCATTATGCACTGAAGAGAGAGAGAAAGAGAGAGAGAGAGAGGGTGAGAGAGGTGCAGAGACAAGAAAGACAGACCGGAAATGTCCCGTTAGTACTACTAAAGTAGATGGAGGAGGAGGGAGGATGGCTTTTGGATAGAATCAATCTGCCGTCGGAATCGCATTGTGTACAATATTCCCTTTACACACATCACACACACACCTTGGCTTAACCTCCTCCACTCTCCTATTTCCCTATACCTGCCATCTTCCTCTCTCATACATCTTTTGCTTACTTTTTCTTGGACACACACACATGACACAATGTCTGTACTTTCCATACATGTGTACTCTGTGTATGTGTGTGTGTGTGTGTGTGGAGACTTGGGCATGGGAACAAGAAAAGCAAATCAAAATCGTGTTGTCTCTCTTTCTCCGGGCTCCCTCCCTCTCTCATGTACATGTGAGTTAAGCAAAGAGGCTGGGAGGGAAGCAAACATTGTAACTATTTGCACAAACCGTTATGATACCACATATCTAACGAGGAGCATCACACACACAGACACAGAGAGAGATAGTACAGTCATGTTTAATATGAGCCCAAGTACAAAACACACACAAACACAAAGCATCTGCTCTCGTATCGTCAACAAAACCTTTTTCATCATCCATGTGTGTGTGTGTGTGTTGGTTTTGAAACTCTTTTTTGCAAAAATGTAGAGATAGACACAGAGACTGAATTTGGATGATGAGGAACAATCGGGGAGCTTCTCCTTGTTCCCCCCCCCCCCACACACTTTTATCATTATGAAGAGATTGTCTATTTTTGTTATTATTATTTTTCTCCTTTTGTTTTTGTTGGTTGTGGTGGGATGGAGTTCTGAAATTGTTTTTAGATGGACTGACAATCAATGATTGTCAACCTACCGTTAACCATTCAGAGGGAAAGAGGAGGGAGTATCAATTTTATGTTCCATTCATCTCATCCCATTTTATTCTCCCTCTCCTTAATATGTGTTTATATGTGATTATAATAAAATACATTCTGAGCCCCCTTCTTCTGGGGAATCCCTTCTCCCCATCTCATTTCGTACAAAAAAATGGAGACAGTAGTCATTGACATGTCGTACATTCCCATATAAAATAGTTGGAGGGATATGACAAACGTAAGAGAATATTATATGATGATCTGTTAGCACATTAATACAACTTTAATAGCATAATTTACTGTTTGCTTGAAACGTTGTTACACATTATTTGATTTCGTGTGTATTCTCTCTCCCTTCACTTATACACATGAATGTACTCTACTGTATTGTGAAGATGGTGTAGATAATAATTGTAATTTTGTCATTCGTAAAATCCAAAGCGTTTATCTCTTTCGGCATGAATATATATCATCACATGGAATGACAATATCATAATATTCTCTCTCTCTCTCTCTGTCTGTCTGTCAATCCTCTCTCTCTCATCCTCCCATTTAGTTCAACCTGATTTTCCCACAAAAATACGCAAATTTCGTTCCACATTAACCACCACTTTTTCTACTAAAAATTCACTTGTGTTTGATTAAAGCACGGCATCACACAAAAATTTGTGCTTTCCTCTCTCTCTGCATGTGTGTGTGCATGTTTATGTGTAGTCCCACAACACACACACACATGAAAAATCCATGTGACTTCTACTCTTCTTTTTTGACGACTGTTATTCAAATGATCAAATATACGATTGTATCTCATAATACCCATCAATCACATCATAAACACACACACACACGTAAACAGACTGCAGACACACACAGTGCACACACTATCTGAACGAGTACATGGCAACAAATGTCTAAGATGTCAACTGATTGCATGGAATTCCCATCGTCTCATCCCTCTACACATACACACATACACACACTCTGCACTCTGTATAAATCATCTTTAACTATCTCTGTCATTAAACTCCCGACAGTCAAAAAGAAAAAAATGTGTGTTTGCAATCTTCGCTAAAGACTACAAAGAGATATTATTATAATATTCCTAATTTTTATGATCCATATCGTCATATCTAACCATTCTGTACTATAAAACAGTATTATGCACTTCTCTCTTGAAATGTGGCTGAGGCAAATGCACTTTTATTATTATTATTGTATCATGGACACCTCTCCTCCTCCTTTTGGAGTAGATGAGGAGTCGAGGAGGGAAAGAGGATTGACATTTTCTAATCTGTTTTCTTTCATAATAATATTAAAGGGAGGGAGAATTATATTGTGTGTATCATATATTGTACATTATTTTCCATCGTCTCCTCCTCTCCTCAAAAATATTTGTTCATTCTTATACAAGTCCAGGAGGATATATTGTAAAAACCTTTTAAAAATACTACCGTTAGAAATTCGGACTTTCTTTGATTCATATCTGTCTCTCTGTCTCGTTCTCCTCTGTCGCTGTCTACAGCTTGAGGGTGTATAAAATGCAAACAACTTGGGTCTTTATGACCCTTACGAAGACACTGACTCTCCCTCTCTCTATCTCTCCCTCTAGTACCCTATGACATGAACAAGGATCGATGGATAGGGACAAGACCCTTCAAGAAAAAAATTGATTATTATTCTCTTATTCCTGCTATATCAGTTGACTGTGTGTGTGTGTAGCCTAATATTGAATATTTATAGTTGTCATGATGTACAGTTGAGGGATACGTCCACGGTCAAAATGTTAAGTCCCTTCCCTTTTCTCTTTTTCTTGAGTCAGATCATGTTGGAAAGGAACAAGGAAATGGAGGAAGTAAAGTGAGGGAGGGGAGAGACAAGGGGCCATTGACCCTTGACTATTTATTTGTAAGGTGGTAAACATGGTAATAAAAATCCATGCGACTCCACTCACACACACACACACACACACACACACACATTGGAATAACGTAGTCTCTTGTACAGATTTTAACTACACACTACAGCCCAGTACCTCCACACATAATCATAATAATATATAATATAAAATAAATGTGGCTTGCTTGGGGTACTATACTCACATTTAATAATATGATATAATAATATTATATTATATGAGAGCCCTAACAAGTGTAGGAGAGAAGTCAAGTGAAACAAAAACACAAAGATTTTATCTGTTAGGATCTACATTTGTAAAAGTGTGTGCGTGCTTCACGGTAACACCAACCAGACCCTCTCTCTCTCTCTCATAACTCCAAGTCTACATCACATCATGGTATAAGCATTACGGCATATAAACCGTTTCTTATACCTTCACACAAATACACACTCTTCTTCCAAACCTCAGGTACATATCCCACTACCACTACCACTACCTCCTATCCTCTGTGTACTTTTGTGTACAGTGAAAAACATAACTGTTCATTTTAAATGTACACACTAACTTACATACCTACCTTCCACACACACATTCAAACTGACTAAACACGAAAGAAAAGTCAGTCTGCCACTCCTTCACATATACACACACAGCACAGTGTACACACTACTCAATATTTTCCTTCTGAAGGCACGCAAAGGTACATTATGGAATGTAATGCGAAGCTCTATACTCTTTAACTCGCTCTGTACTCCATGATGAGGATCACACGTATTTAAACTTTAACAATGACTTTATACTTTTTAAATTGTCCACATTTTACTCCCCCTTACCGGAGACTCCTTTCCACACACACATAAAACCATCATAACAATCATCGTGGTAGGATTTTGTAATTGAAACTACACACACACACTCTCAGTATAATAGTATAGGATGGTGGATCCAAAATTAACTGCACCTACACAATCGTGTGTGTGCTCGAGAAAGAGAAAGAGAGTCCAATCCTAATATCGACATAAGCTACCATTATATAATACACACGAGAGAGTGTGTGTGTGTAAATATACTATGACGGACGAACGGAAGAGAGGAGGTAAAGGCAGAAAGGAATTAAGTTAAAACTTGACTATGGTTAAAAATTTTGCTGGGAAATGGAGGAAATAAATAAATGGCAACTACGGACGAGCGAAGAGTGGCGTAACTTTTTTTATATCGCTTGATGCAACTTTTAACTATATAGCCAAACCCCCTCCCCTTCTCTCTTTTTCATCTCATGTCTAGAAAAATATATGATTTTTTATATACAAAACTCAGACCCATAGACACTCTCCTCTACTACATTAGTGTGTGTGTGAGTGAGAGAGAGCCTAGGATCTAATCACACAAACACACTACAAGTCAAGCTAAACATTGAACGCTCACAGATGTATAATCTACAGTCAACACACACACACAGCACACAGTAGGTACGCTTGTGTAGGTATACACAGTTAACACACAGAGAGAACGTCGGCCTACTTTTCCCTTCTCTCTCTCTCTCCTCTCAATCTATACAGCTTGCTACTTATGCGAAAAAAATCTGCCTCTGGTTAAGTATACGCAAATATTAGTATACTGTGTGTGTGTGTGTGTATCTCCAATCTTTTCTAGCCATCCCATACCAAAATTCATGTACACTCACAAACACACTCACTCCCAGACTCAGATTGTTATACACATAATCCAGGAATCCTCATAGTTTTAATACCATCTTTCTTCATCTGGACAACACAACAACCAATGCAGAATAGTTTCTAACAGTAGCAGCAGCTTAAAAAACGAAAGAGAAATTTGAACGGAACTGAGAGACAGAAAATAATCTCCTGTTCTTATCACACACACATACATGTATCACTGCCAATAATATGTGAAAAGTCAATATTAAATATTTTTCACAAAATTCTAATCTTCCTCTCTCAATATTATAATAAAGAGATAAGTTTCTCGAATATAAGAATCAAATCATGGCCCACTGTGCCAGTGCTACATATTGCGTAAAAAAATTTGCAAAACTTATTATATAACAATTTTCTACGAATTTTCACTACACACATTTCTTCCACTCATTTCTTTATCATTCCTGTCTGACAATGGCTATGTGCGTGTGTCTGTTGTGTGTTAAAATGGTAATTTCCCCTTTACACACTTATTTAAAATTGTGTGGATATTTTTCTTTTTCTCCTTCTTTGCTTTTCGTGGAAGGATAATGGGCGGTGTGATTTTTTTTTATTGTATTGGAAAATATTCTTGTAAGATTTTCTCCCATTTCCTCTACATCCTCTCTCCACCACACACACACACATCTCTCACATCCTCTTCTTACAAAATATGACCATAATGTACATTGTTTGTCTGCAGGTAGAGAGGAGCAGAGACAGGAGGAGAGGGAGTGAAAAGGACGCACAATCAAATACGTCAGTGAAGGAATAATAATAATAATTGTGTGTGTGTGTCTCACGTTATTGTACACTCTGTCGAGAGAGAGAGAGAGAGACAACGAACGTCATTTTTTAGTGGAGGATAGAAATTGAGAGAGACGCATAAAAAATCAGAAAAAAGAGAGTTAGTTTGCAAATGGCTGTTTTTAGCAGTCACCATACTTTGTAAGAGTGTATGTGTATGTGTGTGTGTGTGGCAGTAGTGTGGTAGACTGTGTTTGTGTGTGTGTGTACAATCATATGTATGTACTGTATAATGTACAGTACAGGCAAGCTTCTCTGAGGTGCACTCAGTTGAGGAAACGGGAAGAGAAGAGAATGGAAAAGGGCAGAGTCGAAAACTTTCCAAATACCATCTGATTTCACTTCCTACTACAAGACACTTATATATACGTGTGTGTGCCTATGTGTATTTTCTACACGCACACACCATCCTATAACTACTACTACACGTACACGTACACGAGAGAGAGAGATACAGAAGAAAATCCCCAAGAGTCTCCCCTCCTTTTGCTTCTCTACGATATAAAATGTATTAGTGGTGTGTGTAATATATATCATCATGTCATATCCTACCTTCCATCCACACACACACACTAACCAGAGAGTACAGGGAGTAGAGAGAGAGAGAGAGAGAGAGAAAAAAAATTTTCGCTAATGTGTTTTTTTATGTAGCTACTACCATTACCACTACTGACTTGTCTCTCTGTAACTCCTGAAAAATACTCTTTATGAATATCAACATTACTGTAATATATTCAAATTGAATATATAAAAGTTGGAGGAAAAAATGTGGAGGGAGAAACGAGAGGAGGGGAAAATCTTTCTCTGAAAAAGAGATACTCTCTTATTAAAATAATAATTTTATGACTCATGTTTATTGTATACTTTGGAATATTAATTTTTTAAAGCGATTATGATAGTCGTAAAAACTCAAAAACTGAGAGAGAAGAGGGAAAATTTTTATATCATTCTTATTATTATTGTACAGTTAAGGAATGACTAGCACACACACACGCAAGTAGGAACTACTTCAGTAACATGTTTTAAAAATATGTATAAAAACAACAACAGAGAAAACTGAATTAAAGTTTTGTTGGAAAATCCTTTCAGAAACCCTTCTCGACTGTCCAGCTCGATTACCCTTAATGCAGTCTTAATTTGATTGGGTCCCTTCCTCACTAAACTAAATTGAAGACTTATTGTTTTTCTTGCTTGTCTTGTATTTATATTTATAGAAACCAGCATACGTGTGTGTGTGTTATGTGTGTCGCGTGGCACGTGGTGAGTCCGAGAAAATGTATATTTATATTTATACTACACACACACAAACACAGACAGGCAGACAGAGTGTGAGGAGATTGTAATTTATCCCTTCTTTATACTTTTTTTGAGATGAAATTAAATTACTTTGATTTGATTCTAGATCCAAGCTCAGATTAGATTTTGACGCAATCTTCTCTTCTCCCCTTTTGTTCAGTGTGTGTAGAGAGAGAGAGAGAGGATTGACTGTGTGTTATTGTTTGGTGGTGTCAAAGTCCTAGAGCAACAATAATTAAATTACTATATTCCCAGGAATTGTACATAAATCCCTCATACTGTGTGTGTGTGTCTGGAGTATGTACACGAACGTATTGTTGGGGAAGGAAGCGTGCGAGAAAAAAAACTGTTACAATGAACTCTTAGATTTTTATCCATGCTAGTTTAGTACTGTAGTAAGCCGAGGTCTACTGCACGTCTAAACCTCGTAGCATACAATATATTAAACTATATGCAAAGAGTAAATGTAAAGCTCCATGCATAATACAGAGCAGAAGCGAGACAGAGAGAGAGAAAAAGCACAAGTGTGTGTTCACTCTACACACACACACATCTCTCTACATTATGATATACCGTTTGGCATGAAAATCCATCTCTAAATATTCATAGCTAGAAAAAGCTAGGAAACTCATACGTTAGAGAGAGTCTACTATGTACTACAGTCTGGATACACTCTTTCCCTCTATACACACATCCACTCTACTCCACAACACACACACAGTGTGGCGAGGAGGATGAAGGAAAGGAAGGTAGGTCGGCGGGCATCATGTTGCCCGAACTCGGGTCGATAGCTTCCTCCATCGATTTTCTCCCGACAACTTTTCCGGGTCACGACAACGTTCAAAACGTTGGGGAAGTAAAGTGAAGAGAGAGAGACACACACACACAGGGGTAGACGATTAAGAGTCTAAGGAGAAGAAGAATGAAAAACTTTTTTTTTCAATTTTTCTCTCTTCCTTCTTTTTCTTCCCTTTTTTACTCAAAAAAAGTTGTCAACTTTAATACAGAAAATAATGTTGTACAATATGTTTATCGTAAAATACACAACTCTCCTTTTCTCCGCCGTTTTCACTCTATTTTCTATATCCTTTGATTGACTACCTTGACTCTCGTAGAAAAGGAGGAGAGGAAAAATATGGACAACTTTTTTCATTCTAGAAAATATGAAAGTGTTTCATTTCAAATATATGTACAAGCGAAACTGTACTGTGCTAATCCATGATTATAATGGAAATATCTTTTTTTAAAAAAATATGGAAATCCCCTCCTCCTCCGCTTCTCTTGGCGAAAAAAGAGATTGTTGTTCCACTGGATAATAAAAAAAGGTTGGCATATGACATGTCACTGGGTACAGTGTACAGTGTAGTATGATTGTTGCAAAAAAATAACAGAGAATTGTACTAAACTAACATACATATAATAGTTGTACTGTGTGGTTGTTCTCTCAGTCACACACACACAGTGTGTTGTACT
This sequence comes from Pygmarrhopalites habei, assembly GCA_009870185.1. NCBI lineage: Eukaryota > Metazoa > Arthropoda > Collembola > Symphypleona > Arrhopalitidae > Pygmarrhopalites > Pygmarrhopalites habei. The sequence goes on from WJFB01000122.1 coordinate 53,596, forward strand.
GTGTTGTACACTGTACAATAATAATGATAACTGTACATGAAATGAATGTTGGGAAACCACCATAATAATATTATATGATGATGATTACGCATGCAAAAGCAAAGCCTTGGCTAGTCATACTCATACTCAATGTGCTAGGTTGTGTGTGTGTGTGTTGGGCTGTGTGTACAATGAAATTTAGCTGTGTGATGATGATGATGATGATGATCAAAGATATATAAAACAATATGAAGCATGCAAAGGTGTGTATCAGTACGTTCGTGTGAATGAATTGCATTCAAAAAGAAGAGAGACGAGAGAGAGAGAGAGAGAGAGAGAGAGAAAAGTGTACGACGGAGTTGCGAGCGAATTTACTGTTCAGGCAATAGTGAGGCTTTGTGTGTGTATGTACGTGTGTGTGTGTTATGCACGCACAAAGTTCTATAATATATATACGTGTGTTATTACCAGAGAGTCATATAAATTGTATAATGCTTTACTGATACAACAACAGAGTTTAGGTTATTGCCCTTCCTTCTCTCTCTCTCTCTAACTCACTCTACCTCTGTCTCTCTCCTCTCTCTTCTCTCCCCCTCACTCTCTTCAGTGTAATTTCCAATTTTCTAACTTGTTTCTAATGTAGAAATATATAATATACATCATTATTACACAGTTATAGAAAACAATACGAAAAAGATACTCTCTTATATATTATCTGATGATTGTCTCTCTCTCCTGTGTGACTGTGTGTGTGTTTCTAACCCTCAGCATTGTTGGAAAAGTTATATTATGAATGTCGTCAGCAATTCCCTCCCCCTCTTCTCAACATTTTTTTGATTGCATAAAAATTTTCTGCTCATAAAATCCTCTTCTCGATTTATATTTCGATTTTTAATTTGACAAAAAAATTATTTTGCAACCTCTCCCTCTATGTTCGTTGTGAAGGTGTGTAAAGCGTATGTGTGATTTCGAAAATTATGGCTGTATTTTCGAAAGCATACTCAACTCAACTCATACACACACACACACCACACTTTCTCTTCATTTGCATGTTCATGGACATGGAGGAATTTTTTTTCGTAAAAATATTCACAAATATAATTCCCATTCATTTCTCTCCACACTGCAAACTCACTGCAGATAGTTTTGCAAAAATATTGGAGAGTATATTCAAATAGAGAGAGAGGATCTGGGAAAATTTTTTGGTCTCCTGTAAAAAAAATTTGGAAAACAAATTTATTTTGTGCTCTGGGGAGAGAGGGAGAAGATCGATGCAGTATCGATTTGGTGCACCGCTATCATGTACATTTTTATTTTTTTTGCGAAAATACATTCCATCCAAGCTGTCATCATTCTAGTGAGTAGTCAAGGAGAAAATGTGTAGATAAATATTGCCTCCACAATTTTTGTGCCTTTGGGCATAATTGGCAAATTTATTTCTCCATCCCTCACACACACACACACACACTCTCTCATATATACGTACACACATGCTAAATTTAGTTTTTAACTGTATTCTCTCTCATAACTGTATACTATTTGTTTAGATTCTCTCCCCAGGGTCCACGTGATTGTCTGGAGTGTTTAGAATAACAAAAAAAGGATGGACTGATTGAAAATACCTTTGATTGAGCCAGGTGAGGGAGTCGGTGAGGACGAGGGTGATGGAATATTATCAATAATAGCACTTTTGGAGGGCTGTGAAGCCCAAATTTTCTCCCACATATCCATTCCTTTTTGTATAGGAAGATGGATTTTTCAAAAATCGTATCTCTACGGCCACAGTACACAACAATTAACAGTCGATTTTCTCTCAGTAACTTTTGTGTCACACTCCACCACTAAATACTTATGCAGTAGTAGTCGAACACACACAAAAAATACAATTTTTCTTTCGAATGTGTGTGAATGACAATAACAATTAATTGTGTAAACAATGGATTAGAAAATCACTCGAAAATTCTCAAAATTTTTCCTCTCAAGGATCACCACCATCCTTTCAATCAAATATATTTTGTCACCATATTCTAAAATAAATTGAAGCTTTTTTTCCCTACGGCTCCATTCCTTCTCTTTTATACTTCCACACAAAACTCACAATTTTGTTTTACTATTTTTGGAGAGACAAGTGTTGTTGACTGAGGAATTTCAAATTCCCAAAAAGGTAAAAATAAAAATTTGTACTGAATCGCTTATTTTCTTCTTAAAAAGATTTAACACAAAATAAAAAGTAAAGGAAGAAGATGAAGACGATGAATGGGTCAAGTACAATTTTTTTCAAAAAACTGTTGTTTCGGTTGCTGTTAAGACACAGGAGGAAACTGAGACTTGTCTTGTTTAGTTTTTGATTGAAGCACACTCTTGAATTTGTGTATGTTGTGTGTAAATAAATTTTTAAAATTCTTCCTCTTGCTGTCGTATTTTTTTGTTGAAAATTGTCACAGGGGAAAACTCCTGGAGTTGGAGGATGAAGGAGGGGGCGGAGGATAAAGAAGAAGAGAAGAGAGGGGGAAGAAAATAATCACAAGTAAAAATATATAATGTGAGAAGAAGAGAGAGGAAGATGAAGCGGTGTGATGTTGTGTAAATCCTGGTTTTTTCCACACTCTCCGAGCGTTTATTTCCTACTGACACACTTTTCAACTTGCAGCCACCACAATGGACACGACTAGGGAGTCTTGCGTCTGTGGGGCGGTAGGGACCGCCTTGCCTTTTTTCCTCTCTTTTACACTGTACACGAGAGTTGGAGTACTCTCAACTCTCACACACACCACTCTCAACACTACTACAACACAGTCAGCATACCCATACTCTCTCCCTGTGCCTGAGTGAGTGTGTCTCTCTCTCCTCTATACACTTTTATGGGGCTCTATGTTGTAGAACTGTGTGTGTGTATGTAGGAGAGGAGCATAGAAATGTTGTTGCTGTTGCCTTTGCCTTCCCTTCCCTCTTCTGCTCCTGCTTACTCTTTCGTCTCAATGTACTGTTACAAACTCTTGGAGAGAGAGACGACGAAAGGATATTCCTCCAACTCTTCTCTCTCTCTCTCTCTCCTTCTTTACTCCAACACTCTCAACAACAAAACTACTACGAACCACCATCAACTCTGTCTCTCTCTCTTTTACAACGGGAATTTCAACCCTCCCCCTCCCTCCCTCCTCCTCCTCCTCTTCGTCTCTTTTCCCTCCTCCTGCTCTTTTCAGCCAAACGTCAACTCGTCTCTCTCTTGCTCTTTCTCTGCCTGTGTGTGTGTGTATGTCTCTCTCGTCAATTTTTGTATTGACTCCTGCTTGGACTCCTCTATAGATACTGTACAGCCGACTGTCTTGTTCTCTTGTCACTCTTTTTGTACTGGCCGTGTGTGTGTGTCTGTTCCTGCTTCTTCTGCAGATGCATTACACATAACAAACACTTTGCTTATCTCTCTTCTCTCTCTCGTCTCTTCTTTGTTGCTACTGATTAAAGGTAGTGTGTGGTGGAGATATTTGGTGGTGGTTTGGTGTGGCCTGGCTGGTTAGTTTTTGATATGGTGGAGGTAACAAGCTTTTTTGACTCTTCTTCTTCTCTCCTCCTTAGTCTTCTTCTTCTTCTTCTTGTTCCTCCACTTACAAGTACAACTTTTTTTGCATGACAATTGCCATGTAATCAGTCAACGAAGCTGACTCTGACTTTATGATTATCTCACCATCCTTCTAAAAGAATTCTCTCTCTCTCCTCTTTATGTTTATTAGCAGAGGAAAATCACAGATGAGTTTGGAGCATCACACAAGGTAACAATGAGCCACTAATGTGTACCATCATCACACACAACACAACACACTAAACGAGCCACCAGAAAATGGGTGTAGAGTGCCGAGTCTTTACAATTAATTTGCGTGTACGAATACTGATATATGTATACTGTGTGTACAAACAAATATTTTTGTACAAAGTTTAAACCACTCTAAAGACAGGCTTTTTAGTAATTGTTGTTGTTGACGATGGTAATGATGATGCTGACGAGGATGATGATGATAGTTGTGTGTTTGTGAAATTACTTAATTTTTATGTAAGTAACCCGGACTTGGATGTGGAGTTGGACGTGAGATGAGAGTTTTTATCTTATTCTGATGTTGTGAGTCACTCTCAGCGTCACTTATTTTTGCATGTGTGTGTGTGTAAATGTTGTGCTTTTACAAATCTACTTGTCTCTCTCTCCTTCCTCCATCTCTCCGTCTGTTCATTGAGAAAAAGTCAGGGAGGAGGAAGAGCGTAGAGACTAGGGAGAGTGGGAGATTCGAGATAAAGAGAGAGAGAGGAATACAAGAAGAAATTCGCACAAAAAATCCGCTTTCTTTCTTTAACTCTCACAACAAAGCACGACAACAAAACACGGGTAGAAGTAGCTAGCAGACAACAAAATATTATTTTTGCAAACTTCCTCTTCTCTTATTTTTTTGCAACGACGACGCGGTTCGGTTCGATTCCCGCATATATCTCTCTACATTTCTCTCCCTGTACTACGCAATACAATCGAACGGAGTTTTCATATATTGTGTCTATATATACACACACAGAGACACACATCCAAAGTTAAAATGTATAAAAAATGTGAGTTGGAATACAGAGCCCGTATCCTGGCTCTAGAGAGTAGTTACAGAGGAGGAGCGTGTGTTCGAGTGTACTATAGGATCATCATGATGTACACATATTTTTTGTGTATGGTGGATAGACTATCTCTTCCTTGATTTTTTTCGGCAAGGACCCAACAGAGTACGGGAGTATTGGACTTGTCTTCTTCTCCTTCTTGTCTTTTTTCTTGTAGATACAAGCGTGAAGTTGAAGCATGATTTTTTATCCCTGCTTCCCTTCCCTCTCTCTCTCTCTGCTTCAGTCCTATCTTTGAGTTTTATAAGTATTTCGTTGAGCTAGCAGCGGAGAGAGAGTATTGAGCTGACTACACACACACACACACATCGGAAGGAGGGATATGTATGACTTTTCTTCTGAGCAAGACGAACATGGAACTGAGCATGTCCCTCTCTCCTACTCTATAGTTCGTATAGTGTGTATGGTACACACACACCACACTACGAGAGAGAGTTTAGATGGGTAGAAACATAGTTTGCGAATTTTCAGCGACGAAAGTTGAAGAGAGGATACCCAGGGAAACCTTACGGCTGCCGATGGAAACTATTCGCACAGCAACAGCACTAGCAACACACACACACCACCGAGAGACGGAGAGAAAGAAGGGAAAAGTGGATGTTCCCACACACACACACACACTTTTCGGGCTCTGTTCACAGTCAAAGTGAAAATATTGATCTCCCTCTTTCTTCAGTGTGGAGGAACCAAAAAAGTTGTAGAGGCGAGCAATAGCGAGAACACGCAGACAGCATGTTGTCTTCTCTCTCTTTGTGTGTGTGTGTGCGTATGGACACACACAGAGTGTGTGTGTGTGTATTTAAAATTTTGTATGAACAGCGGTGGATATGACTCTCCTTTCTTTTCTTCTGGATTAAATAACTTCCCTTCTTTTTATTCCTTTTTTTACCCTGACTGTTTAGTTTTGGCTTTTTTCAAAATACTTTTAATTTGCAAAGAACCGACTGTGTTTTTGTGACACACATACACCCACGCACTTTGTATGTGTTCACTTGTATTGAGCTCTTTTTGTTCTTTTCTTGTTTGGCACCCACAAAATACGGAAGAAGAAACTCGGATATTTTGCAACTATTTGAGGAAGAGAAAGATTTTCTCCGGATTTTTTTTGTTTTTATTGGAAAGATGAGTTTGAAGAAGAAAATCACAAATTTTCTTTGTCAGTCAAAGACGTAGTGAAATGTTGGGAAAAATTTAAAGACTCAAAGAGAGAAATTGCAAAAAGTATATATATTTTTTTTTGCAATTTTCTACGTTTCCCCCTCTTTTCGTGGGTCTGCAACTGCGCGAAAAAGTACGTTTCATATGGACAATAGAAAGGTGCGAGTGTGGAGAAAGAGAGTCACGACATAGAGCGGAGATTTCCTTCGTTGTTTTGCAAGTCTCTCCGTTTTCTCCCACCAGGCAACGGCAACGACCGTTTTTCGTACTTTCTGAGTTGCTCCTCCACCCCCTCCTCCCCCTCCCCCTCTTTTCCTGTTCGAAAGAGAGTCGTCGTCCCTCCGCCGTTTCAAACCAGTCAAATGAACTTTTGGGCTCTTTTTATGAACCGCCCGATATGTATCTCCGTGTAAAGATCTTTCCCCCACGTGGCTCTCTCTCTCTCTTTTCCCCTCCCTCTCTTTCTCTCATGTCATTTTTTTGCACACACTCTCTCATTCATCCTTTTTCCTGGGAGAGAAAGGGAGGGAATTTACCTTCTCATTTTCTTCCATAGAAATTCTGACTTACACTCCAATTTGAGCTCTCAAATTTAATTCTCCTATTTTTTGCTTTTGGGTGTTTTAACAAAAAACGTTTTTCTTGTGTGTGTAAATGTCCCGTTAAATTGATTTTTGTGTGTGTGCACAGAGAGACGGAGAGAGAGAGAGAGAGGGGAAAAAATAAAATGTTAATGTAGAGAAGGACGGGAGGGCAAAACAGGATGATTATCAATAAGCCAATAATGGTTAAATATACATGAATAGATATGGAAGGAAAACATAAATTCCTAAAGATAAATAGCTTGTGTGGATGTGTGTGTGTGTAAAAATAGACATTAGAACATATTGTTGTAGAGGAGAGTGGAGTAACAATGTCTTTGTGTGTATAGCCCTTGGTGGTAATGGTAATGGTAAAACGTTGTGTTGTGTGTATGAGTGAAGTCGGAAGAACAGTTGCAGAACCCGTTAGTCTCTTGGTTCGTCATCATCCTCATCCTCCTCCTCCTCATCATCTGTGTGTGCGTATGTAAACGAATCACTACTAACCAAAAGGGCTAGCTCTTCATATCTACACACAGAGACACACAAACACACAACACACAGCAAGGAGAGACTGAGTTGTTGGGCACTGTTGTGTTGTACTGTGTGTATTGTCTACCTTTTTCCCAACGCGACTCGTAATAATGATGTACAGAGTGTGAGTACTGTACACTCACTTTTTGTCAGAGAGAGAATGAGATAGAGTGCTGTGCAGTTGTGTGTGTGTCGCTACAAGCAACAGAATGATGCATTATACTCTACTCATCTTTTCCTAGAATCAGTTCCTCTTCCCCTCCAACTCATTTTTACATGTACAAATTTGTGATAGAGATTCGAACAAAATTTGTTTTTATATAATTCTCTCGCTCCCTCTTTGTCCCTGTCTTTTACTATTGTATTTGTCATTTTATTCATTTCTCTGTCGTTTCCCTCCCCCGTGTGTCTGTGTGAAAAAAGTGTATGGATTTTTTCATAGTATTATGTGTGTGTGTGTGTGTATTGTACATGGATTATGATGCAGAAGCACCACTATGATCATTTTAAGGAAGGTATGTAACAGCCCAGAGGCCCTCCGGGCTCTCAAATTCTAACGGGACCCTTTCTCTCTCTCTCTCTCTGTGTATCTCTCTCCACAGGTTAAGTCTTAAGAAATCCTAAAGATTCCCATGAACAACTGTGAGTGTGCGTGTGTATTAAAAGGCTTGAGCATGTCTGTGGTTAATGTACTTATTGCAGTATTTTTCAAGATTCTCTATACCCTTCATACACAGGCTACACAAATACACACACACCACACACGGAGAGATAGTCATTGTTGTTGAATATTATTCTTACAGACATATCTGGTTGCCTTTCAGGTTAGAGAAGCTCCTTGGTTGTCAAGAGTAATGTTTTTAACTTCCCTACCTCTCTCTCTCTCTTTCTCTACCCGCTCTAAGGAGGAGAGAGAAGGAGAGAGACAAATCATTTTACATTTGAGAAAAAGGTACAAGGAAAAAACATCCTCATCAGCATCAGAGTCTCGTATCTGGTAGCTGTATAGAGGAGTCTGAAAAAAAACAAGGTGAGGAACAACAATGTAATGGACGACGGAGACTCATCCATCAACTTTTGGACGGTTCTCTAAGTCTTGCACTCTCCTCCTGAATTAAATTTAAATCCGGTTGTCCCAATTTATCTCTCTCCTCTTCGTCCTCTCTCTCTTGTCATTGTACACGAGAAGGTGGATGATGTGAAAGGATTTAATAAGTTAAAAAATAAGTGGTGGACGGAAAATCCGGCTTTTAAATGTACACTTAACATCAAATTTCAATTCAAAACCTCTTTCTCTCTCTCTCCTTCTCATGGTCAATGTGAAGATTAGTTGTATTGGATTTAGGAAAATTAAAATTAAAATATGAATGGAGAAATAAAGGAGAGGGGTGTACATAGAGTTGGGGTTGACAAATTTGAGAAGGGACTTGATTAAATTATAGGGTATAAACCTTTCAAGGTTTAACATGCGAGAGAAGGAGAGGAGATGGAAAATCAATTTGTGGAGGGAAATTTATTGGAGATATTTAAAACGGAAATTTATCACTGGCTCATGAAAATTCATTAAAGGGCAAGAGAGAAAAGAGGAGTCTGTGTGTGTGTACGGATATGTGAGAAAGTAAGTGTGAGTTTTCCTGAAAAGAGAAATTTTCCTGGAGAAATTCTTCATATTCCTTTCTTAGCTAACTATATTTAAACTTTAGAAATACAATTGAAAACAAAACTTTGACATTACGAATGGGGGAGGAAAAAGTTTTTTCCCTTTCTCTATTTACACTTGACATTCGTTGAGCTCAAATTGTAATAGAAGTGTGTACAAAAAAGTTGGGGACAATTAATAAAAATAATTAATAGTGACTAGAAATACAACAACCAGGAACAAACAATTTTTGAATATAATTTAAAAAATTGCATTATTTGATTTTTGTACATGTACACAAGCACTGAAAATCAGGGATCAACGGTCAATGATTGGGTTAAGTTAATTGAAGATCATTCATAGAGCTACACAATGTAATTTTAGAAACGTTACCTTCCAAAAAAAAGTTTGTAAACATGTGATTTTGAAAGTATATTAACCCGAGTTGAAATCTTACAAAAAAACATGTAATTTTCCGCATGTAATTTGTTTACGACCTTCCAAAAATGATTCCTACTTGTTTTTTTGATATTACAAGTTAGCTAGAGAAGGTGAAATATTTTGAAAATATTATTTTATTTCAGAAAATGTCTGCTCATTCCCTTGTTATTTACAGTTCCTTAATTACTCAAGTTCTCATAGTCGTTGTGGACATTAGTAAAGTGGCGTCCATTTGACGAGGAACTTTAGTCATTGAAAAAGAGTTAAGGAGTGAAAAAATCCATTATGTCATTCTATTATCCGTGTAAATGTGAGTGAGTGAGTGTGAGTACAGTGACTGTGACTGTGTGTGTGTGCAACAATCTTGGTGATTTGTTGACGACGAAGAAAATACATTTAAAAATGTGCAGGGATGATTAGAATGTTTATATGGAGAGTCCGAGTCGTACAAAAAGACAAGAGAGAGAATGTCCTCACAGATATTATATAAGAGAGGAGGAGAGGGGATGGGATGAAGCGTAGACATAAGTAACAACACGTATATTACAACAACAACAAAAATAATAGATATAATACTAATGTACAGAGGAGAGAGAGAGAGGGAAGGAGGAGTACATATGAGATTACCAACTTTTTAACTGTACTTAGTGGATGTTGTGGGGCTGTGCTGCACTCTCTCACGACTCTGAGTTCATGGTTATAAGTTATAACTTAATTTTTTCCATATAATATAATACCCATATCAACCATAATGTGTGTGTGTGTGTAAGGTACTCGCACACACACAAAACACAGCACGTCCGTATGTGTGTGTATAGCTACATACATCCCTCTCTTTACTGTAGCTGTACAAAAACCAGCTTTAAAACTACGTATACCGTAGTTAGTATGCATTGTGCAGAGTCACGCAGACCTATACAAACACATTAGACTGAACGGAGAGTGTGTAAGTCACACCCGCATGAAAATTTCTCTCCTCTTCAAATCACAACTTTTCCATTTTTCTCCTACAATCTTTTTACTGCACACAATCTTCTTACCAGTCTTCAGGTGTAATTTCAAAAATTAATTCAAAATTTTTGTTATACTTCTTAATTTTGAAACTAAATCCAGGGTCAGGTCAGGTCATAGTAGACCATTTGTATCGAAGATGCATTTGTACCTCCTGTTTTGTCTACCTATTTTTTGTAATTATGTCTGAATTTTCTAATCTTAAAAAATAATTCTCTACTCATCAGAGTTCCACGTGAACCTCACATGAAGTCTTAATGACAATATTAAGCAACCACCACACACACAGATGGGTAATGACATTCAAATTCAGAGAAAATATCATTTGGAATTCCCTTTAAAAGTTGTGTGCGTATGTACGAACGCCGTTCAGAGAGAGAGAGAGAGAGAGAAAGAGAGAGACACGTAGGAGCTGCGTTTTTGTGTAGGGGGATGCGTGAGGCATTGCATGGCTTCAGCCTTCCGACAAGGCCGACTAAGGATAGTCACTCCTCTCGTAGAAGAAGTTCTAACGGTACTCCGGTCGTTCACCCCGGCCGTCAACATACTCCCTCCGTTGCCAGCTTGTTGCCAATTTATTTCGCACACTCACACACACCAAACGCTTCTTCTTCCCTCCCTCCCCTCCCCACACACTCACACACACACTCTCTACATGGATTTTAAAGCTCTCCTCCTCCTCCCCTCCCCCTACTCCTCATCGAATGAAGAATGATAACGATGTATGATGATGATCTAACACTCTTAGATAGAGAGAGAGAGAGAGAGAGAGAGGAGTGAAGAGTATGACCTAACTCTCTTGTACGTTTGTACAGTATTATTTTAATGCTGTACAATTTTTTCTCTTCCTAGGTCACACATACCAGTCGTCGTGGCCAAAGCCAAAACCCTCATACGATCAACGTTTTAAAATTCTCTCTTCTTCTTTTCTCTATTTTCTTGCTCCTCTCGACTCTCCCTACCTTGCCCTTGCCTCCTTTAAAATGTATTCTACACCTGAGGGGAAGGAGGAGTACAAAATATTTCTCTCTTCGTCGTTTCCATGGAGGATGAGAAATTTTCAAAAAAATTTCTAGTCTTCAAAAAAAGGGATAAACGATTATGTGTGTGTGAGCGAGAGAGAGAGAAGGAAAAAGGATATTCTCTTCATGTGTGTATGTCTCTCTCCATGCTTCCAGCAGTGTGTGTGTGAGTGTGTGTGTGGATGAGTCTGCTTGAGCCTTTCCTTTTGGTCTTCTCATGACTTTTTGCTGGAAGACTGGCAACAAGAGTGAGGATCGATAGTGACATAACTTGGTTGAATGTGACTACTACTTATAGCCCAAGAACGTGCACTCTTCTCTCTCTCTCTCTTTCTCCTGCTATACTCATACTTCTACTACTCTGGGGCTTCTACATATCTTGTGTGTACTTCCGCGGTTTATTGCCCTCTCTCATACATATACATATGTAGTGTGTGTGAGTGTGTACAAGAGGGAAGGAGGGGGAGGAGGAGGAGAGGGGGGGCTTCTACACTCACCCATATGATGATAGTCAGTCATTCCACAGACAAAAATAATAGTATCATTTATTCCAACAAATTAGTCTACACTAAATAAAATCAAGGATATTTTCAATTCTCATTGAAATATATATTGTATAACAGCTTTTCTTTCTCTCTCTTAGGATTATCTTCTCTCATCCATGTCCCTCACTCCTGACTCCATGCCACACACACACATACACACGCAGTTCATCCCAATTGAGGGACACACAAATGTGTGTGTGTGTGTGTATTGTTAGTTAATTTAATTATGGTTATCTATCTCAATACTAAAGAAGGTAGTGGATAGGATAGAAAAATGAAAAGATGATGCTTACCTCGGATTGTACTCGGCATCTTGGCGTCATCCTCCCATTCAAGACTTTGGCGAGAGTAAAATGTTTGATTTAGCAAAAATGTAATGATAAGGGATCCCAACTCACTCCACACTCACGCACTTTTTTCTTCTCTCCTCTCCCTCTTTTTTTGTCTAATGTGTCAGCTGTAAATTTTATTATTGTTAGAGAATTTTTTGAGTTCAGAATTTTTTTTTGCACACTGACAATTTCTATCAACAAGATTTTAATCCAAAATTGTTAACTTGCATAATCCAAATAAATCCGGAATCCACTTTTTTTTCCACAAGATTCAGAAATCCAAAAAAGAATCTTGATCACACACACAAACAATTTTTTTTGTTATTGAAGATTGTACTGTTATCAGAGGTGCTGGAGTGTGAGGTACGAAATAAAAAAAATTTTGTATTTGTTTGTTATTGTAGTCTCCCTTTTTCCCTTATCAGATGCTCCAAACAAATAAGTCGAACAATCTTTAAATATTTGTATATTCCAATGTTATCCTTTCCCCTTTGGTGTGTGTGTGTGTGTTTTTTAAAATAACGGTATCCCAATTTTTTTAAAGATTTTGTTTGTCAAAAATGTAAAGCACCTTCCTCTTTTTTATTTTTTTGAATGAATCCCCACTCAAACGACTGTAGCACAATAACACGACGGGGATGACAAACAAATACGCACACACACACACGGTACTCCTCTTCTCTGATTATCCTTTGGGTCTCCCTTCCCCACACCCGTCAAAAAAAATTGATGACGTCAAAAAAAACAACAAGTGTATTTTCTGCTGGTTTTCTATATTTTTCGCAAAATTTTTTTTTTTGCAGCAAATATTTTACACAATTTTTCACAATTGATTTTCTTCCCCCAAAATTTGTCACCTTATTACTCTCAATGCAGAGTAATGGCCTTGATTTTTGTTCACGTGTGTGTCAACTAATGTGTGAGTGTGAGGTGTGTGGACTGTATGTATATATACGCAGAATGTGTGTGTAATGTGTGTTTTGCACCAGCCATTCAATGGCACTACGTGTGTGTATGTGTAGAGCTACACATTTTTTTAAATGGGAGAAGGTTTTTGAAATACTCTCCAACTATTCCGGAGATGAAAAGGTGGAGGTGGTTTGATGGTTTGATGGAGGAGGAGGAGGAAGTCAAAAAATTTTTTGATGGAAAAAAGGACCCAGTCACTTTAACTGTGAGAAACAACAAACAAATGTTTTGTGTGTTGTGTGTGTGTTGTAGTAGTAGTAGTAGTAGTAGTAGTAGTAGTAGTATGAGAGAGAGTGTGTGTGAGTGAGTGAGACAGAGAGACGGACGGAACCGACCGCACGGAATAAGAAGAACCGACTGACTGAAAAGACGAAGCAGATTATTGAACCCTGGATGTGCTAACATAACTGTACATGTTAAACGTATACTCCACTCTGCTTCTCCCTCACTCCGCTATATACTCTACTCTAGTCTCTCTTCATCCATTCTTCCGCCTCCACCAAACAACGTCGTGCATACCACACACACACACCAATGTATACAAAATGTACATACTCCGAGTCCACGTTTATTCCCTCCTATTCTGTCCTCCCTCCCTGTGTCCTGACTGACTCTGGTTCTGACTGACTGTGTTTATGTGTGTGTGGATGGTATTATTACAATATTATTTTTAATATTCTCTCTCTCTCATTACTTCCATCATATCGTCTGTCATCATCTCCCCTTTAACTACATAAAAATTCACTTGCCACCACCATCAATTATTTTTAGCCATCCCGCAGTTAAACACGACATGGATCAGTCCATTGTCCATCCTTTTGTCCATTTATATTATTGTGTTATGTAATGTTTTCAATGTCCGGACGTACAAGGAGAGAGAGACACACAAAGAGAGAAATTACACACCATTTAGGGAAAATATAATTCATATATTGTGTTTCATGGAGTTTGGAGGAAATATCACACACACACTCTCACATGTGAGCGTGTGTGAGATTTTTTCTCCATTACAGAGTCCTCAGGCAGGATTTGAAATTGGAAGGATTGGGATGAGGAGGAGGAGGAGGAGGGGATGAGGACTGAGGATGATATTGGTTATGACCAGAAAACCACAAGAAAGGATTAGAAAATAGCGGGACTCACTACGAGTGACACACTACTGACCTCATAATGGCGAACTGACCTCCGTCTCTCTCTCTATCTGTTAAACGACCAGCCGCCAACAATGAGAGGGAGAAGGAAAAAACTGACTAACTATCTCTCACGTCAAATTGGATGGGCACACGCTCCATCCTTAATTTTCATAGAGTATAAGCGAGTATTATGTTCCCTCCATTGTACGTTTCCCCACATTTTTATACGCATAATTTACACTCGGGATGTATTCACGATGGAAAAAATCTCTGTTTTCACACACATTACAACGTAGAGAGGGATGTACGAAGACGACGACGAGGAGTGCACAGGAAACGTACGGGACGGTGTTGTAAATTGCATGTTGCGTCCTCAAGTCCTGACCAGACGCCACGAGCAACTTTTTTTTCTCCCTCCTCGTCTCCCTCTCAACTTTATCCTTATCTTGTGTCTTAAAGGTTAGCTGAGCATTAGCATATTATTATCAATTATTAACCATCCTTCATTACTCATCCTATCCTTCTCTCCTTCTTTCTCTACGAGTGTGAGGGAATGTCTTCAATTATGGTTAGCTGATTCCAAGGGATGGACGACGTGGAAATTTGAGTAAAACAATGGTATTGTCCAAGTCAATTTTTTATTGTGTGTGTGTGTGTTCAATTTCATTAAAATGAACATGGTCGTCTTCATAACTGTACACTTTATCATGTACTGGAGGAGGAGGAGACGGAGGGAAGAAGTAAATTTTAATTTATTCAGACTTTGTCTCTTCCTCTCTGGCATTTCATTGATTTTATTCAAATTTTTCTTTGGCAGAAATATTTTATTCCGCAGAAAATTATTCTTCCACGTTAATTACAATTACATTTTATTTTTTTGAATCCTAGTTTTAAAACAAAATGTGCAGAAATATTTAGAAATTATTACTAAATACAAAATTGATCCACACTCACTCACAGTCCCCCATCTAGAGTTCTTACAGCTCAGCTAAATGGTGTTGAAACATTCTTTTTGTAAATTTTTACTGCAATCTCCCCCCACCCGTCACACAAACACAATCCACGTTTCATGGTATGAATGAAAATTTTTTTTCTCACAAATGCAAAGGGTGGTATTAAATTCGTCGACTGCATCCCATGACAAAGGAGAGAGAGAGAAGAGGTACACAAACATACACAATAAGCACAAAGTGTGAACTGTGTGTGTGTGTGTGTGTGTGACAGACAGCCACCAAAAAGGTCTGTCTTCGGCACGCGTTGTGTATCTTTTATGATTGTGAGCAGAGAGAGAGGGGGTTCTTCGTTAGCAGTGATGATGCACATACATTAAATGTATGTATATGGCATGTAGTGTATACGGTAATAAAGGAGGATAATGGTAAGTGTGTAGTCCATCAGCTGGACGGAAAGAGAGAGAGAGACGCTGCATACTTATTTATAGACTGACAAGGAAATTTGTATTGGAATGGTATTGTGTTCCAATCAATTCCTCTCTCTCTCTCTACACTTTACAATATACATGAGAGCCTATCAATCTGTGCAAAATAAAAATTCTTGAAGCTTCCAAACACACACACACAAACATTCACTCTCTCATCAATAATTAATTTTAAACCTGACGGCACCCTCAATCACACACAATATTCTGACTCACAAAAGTCAATGGCATCAAAAGGAGAGAGACGAGAATACAGGTAGACACAAAGGCTCTGACAAGATCACTCCATGTCTTCTTTCATCTTTTTTGTATCCTCGATGTACAAGGTTATATTCAAACACTGCTTTTCAAAAATAAATAATGTGAGATTAAAATTCCCTCTTTATTCCCTAATAACAAAACGTTTTCATATCGCTTTGGGTCAAATCATCCTAGGCGTATTAGTTAATCCACAATCCGTGTTTTTAACTGAGTACTTTAACTCGTTCTTCAATTATTTGCTTTGCAAAAGGTATGTTTATCTTTTGTACACTGTCTCGACCAATTTTTGTTGACTGTAGTCAATTGTTTACAAAAAGTTGGTTTGAAGGTTTGGTTGAGTGAATCTTGGATTTTATATATAATTTATAACAAAATTTATTTATTTCGTGATGCAGAGAAGAGAGAGACTATATGTGAATACTGACAGATGACAGATGACGACAACATGACGTTATTGGAGTCAGAATTGAATCGTACATATTATATAAGCTGAGCTGAGGAGAGGAGAACATGAGGATTGTTAAGAGTTGTTAAAGAAATTTGATAGTCTTTTTGACTGATAATTGTAAATAATATAAAGACAATACAAGTGGAGGAGGAGGAGGAGAGGGACTGAAAAGTAACAAAAAAAACTTGTTGTATTCCTTCGCACTCCTTTTGGTAAATCTGCAAAGACACACACACAATCCTGAAACTCTCTTCGTACCGACACGCACACACAAACATACGGGAAAATTAGAATGTGAGCACATAATGCCTTTTGATAAAGAAGTCACTTAATAAGACATCTTTGTGTGTGTTTGTGTGTGTCTCTATAGAGAGACGGAGAGAGAGAGAGAGAGAGGAGGAAGGGGAATTATGCACAAGAAGAAAAACTTGAGGAGGAGCAGGACAGGAAAAAGAAGGGTTCAAGTTCATGATAAATATATTATATATATCACAGACACAGACACACACCGTATGTACGTATAATACTAATGTACATACACTGCATAAACTCTTGTGTTTGCATGGTGGATGATTGTTGGAAAAAAGGAGTGAGAGACTGGAGAGGGAGAAAACGGAATAGTAAATATAATGTGTAGAGTAGAGGAGTACACACAGAGGAATATATAATATATAATAAATTTATGACTCTCATCTTAACTTTTATTTTGTAATAATATCATAGCATAAAAGTTAATGTGGCTAGATTAACGACCCGATACACATTATCCTTCAAGTTTTCTCCTGTGTGTGTGTGTGTGTTTATGTTTCGGACAAATAACGTGTAAAATCCTTTTTATATCTACCCTACACATCGCTCCCCCTTCTGCCTCACTCCCCCCTTTCTTGTAGGCGTAGTTAAACGCATAATATTTAAATAAATGTTATCTCTACTCGACAGAAACACAAGACAAGACACAAGACTTTTTTGTATCGTGTATCTTGTCTAACTGCAAATTCTCCTCCTCTCCTTCCTCACTTCTCCATCTTCTTTGACTTGTTAAATTTTTGTTATATAAAACCGCTTTCTCATAATTCATTTTCAATTAATAAAATTACCGCTCAGTTTGTTCCCCACACTCTTCACTCTTCTCCTTGTTACCATTGAACACGCTGTACGGATGAAGTTACAAGTTTTCTGTACGGAGGAGGAGAACAAACGAGTTGAGACCTGTTCGTCTTATACCCTCTTAACCCATTCCATTGTGTCTGACGGGGAAAAACAGAGAGAGAGAGAGAGGGATAATGTAATAATAAAAAAATATTAATAGACAACACAGTTAATTTAGTCTGCCTTTTTGGGACTAAAACCACCAAAAATTTAATTGTAATGTCAGGATAAGAGGGGGATGGGTCAGGAGATTTCCTTTTTCTTGTCGGAAGATTATTTCATATTCTTGTAAATTATCCACGTTCATCACAACATACTTTACTTTACTGTAAAATCTTCTCTATCTTCCTTTGCTGTGCGTGAGACTCAGTTTGACTGAGAGAATAAATTCTCCATCCCAAATTTTTCAATTAGGACTGCCAAAAAATAAAGAGACTTTAATACAATTCCAGCTTTGTGTCCTTTGTGTAGATTTTGGATAGAAAAAGAAAAGGTTTCTTGTGTACCAATGTTTCATCTTATCCTTGTTCGGTGTGTGTGTGTGTTTCACACAAAACATCCATGCACTTTTTCCACAGATTACACAACTAATGTAATCCAAAGGAGTGAAATGATTCTACATTGTGTGGATGATGATAATGTGTGTGTTGTGTTTGTGTGTGCCATGGTAAGGAAGAGAGAGGGAGGGAGGGAAGGCTGTTACTTGTAAATATAATTCATTATTACAGAGGTCTATGACACCACACCATGTAAAAGCCGAAAGAAGCGGCGGGTGCGTAAGCTCGGTATTTTACGTATGTAGTATAACCCGCACGCGTGTTCTCTGTATCTTTTATACATGTGTACATACTTTGTCTATTTGACTGTAAGGTTATACAGCCTAGGACTGGCTCCGGTTATCTTTTCATCCTTTCTGTACAGTCTATTGCTTTGTGTGTGTGGTTTTTTTTTGAAGAAAGACAGTATGACATTTATCCTATATTAGAAATACATGAAATGATACACAAAATTTTTTGAGAATAGGAGAGAAAAATAGAGGGAGGGAAGGAGTAGAGAGAAAATCATATGATGAAAGAAATTGCGTGACAAAAGAGAAAGGGAGAGTTTTGGCTGTTGGAATTTTCCAGCGCATGTCAGCCATTGAGTTTCCCTTCCTTTCCTTTTTGCTGCTGCTGGAGTTTGCTGGAGCGGAGTGGAGGAGGCAGCAGCCAAGAATAGTGAAAATAATAGTCTTTACCCGAGAGAAAAATGTATTATTTTCCCTTCCACCACTACAAATTTTACAAAGTCAAGGATTTTCCCAAAAAAACATGTAGTGGTGTACGCATTGTACATAAAGCTTTGACATTTCTATTAAATTATTAAAGAAAAGAGAAGACAGCGGATATCCTAATATTTTTCTATGATTTTATTCGGGAGCAAAATACAGAGAGAGAGATGGAAGGAGAGAGAGAGGAACGCAGATTCTTACGCATGCTAAAGGATCGTTGGATGTGAACCCACACACACGCAGAAAGAGTGTGTGTGTGTAGAATGGAGCGACAGTTTGTATTGTGCGTGAGGGAGCAACGTCCCTTTAAAAAATGAAGGTCAGTTTTTTTAGACTAGACTGTAAAAAGTAAAAGGACGGTTCTATATTTCCATTCCCTCTCTCTCTCTCATTCCATGCGTGTGTGTGCGTGTACATAATATGCAGTATAATATGTTATTTTAATTATTTTGTGAATTAAACTTGTCCCTGTCCCATCCTCCAGGATTTATTTGTACACACACACACACTTAGGCTCATGTTGAGAATATGAGGAAACAAATATTGTATATAAATAGGAAAGGTTATACACATAGGGAAAATACCAGACACTGGCAACTGCGGTTACATTTTATCCATCCATGTTTTGATGTGGATTTCTATGTACTAGAGAGAGTTATTGTGTAATATACGTTTAGTTCAAGGAACCAATTAGTTTTGACGCCTTGATACTGATACTCATGTAAATATAGGTACATGCTTTACCCCTCCTCCTCCTCCTTTTCTCCCGTTTTTGATGACGTCAGATCGTGTCGTATATTCCTTGGGGTTTTACGACAGAACGAGAGAGAGAGAGAGAGACTCACCTCAATACACTCAGCTCAGACAATATTAATTCTGTTCCACACAAGATTTTCCCTTTATTCAAATTTTCCATTTCAATTGAAGCATAAAATGGAGGAAAACCAATATGTCAGCATTCCATTCACCCTCATCCTCCTTTTTTACTTATTCTTGACATATTATGATCCTGTGGTGTGTGTGTGCCTACCCTCACACACACACACCAAAAGTTTACACAATGTGAGTACAAGGCAACGTTTTTTATTATGTAATAGTATTTAATTCCTATTAAAACACACACACAGTATTCATACAATGAGTATTATCGTAGAGAATGACCGTCTCAAGTTCATTGACTATGAATGACTCATATTGTTCTTGGACCGAAAATAATTACACAAATCCCAAAACTACAAGTTTTTTTCCCTCTCTCTCGTTCTGGCCCTCCTAGTCTCTCCACCTGATGACTCCGTAATAATTTCTCAACGTTTTCCCTTAGCCAGTTTTCAACGTTTTTCTGTGCATGACTTTATACATGTATCATACTTTGTTACTCACACACATACATTGTGTGAGTGTGCCTGGTCGGATCAGCTTAACACTAAATATGACTGTATAAAAATGAGAGAGAGAGAGAGAGAAGGGGGAGAGAAAAAATGTTGGGAATGTACCGTACAAATTACAAGAAAGACGGAGAGAGTCTAAGGAAAAAGGATAAAGAGACGAGACAATCAGAATATGTAGAGAAGAGATAGAGAGGGAGAGAAGGAAAAAAATAAAATGTGAGATAATTCCTTTCACGAGTCAACTAATTTTTTGTTGTCCCGAAAATGAACCCGACAGTAGAATTAACAAATAAAAGTCTCCTCTAAAGATATAAAGTGAGTGTACATATAATTATACACTTTTCCACTCATCTTTACAACCGATCCCTTGTACATTTTGTACACTACACACTTTGGAGCTTTAAGAATATTAAGAGGATGAACAACAACAACATAAAGAAGAAGAAGAAGGATGAGGAGGGAGAGAAAAATACGGATCATCCTGTCCACGTTCACAAAATTTGTGACGTGAACGGCATGACGAAAAAAAGAGCGACACCACCACCACCAACAGCTAATGAATTTGATACGCACTCTCATTTCCTCCTGTCAAACTAGAGAAGGTAGAGAGAGAGAGAGAGGCACTTTACGTGCTCAGATTGTAATGATGAATATCTGCAAAAATAGCCTCGTACTCCTCTCTCTCTCTCTTTCTCGTACATTGTACTGTCTACAGAAAAAAATGGACATTACCATCATCATCATCTTTTGTCTTGTAAGTGTGCCCACACTCTACACTCCCCTCCTCCTCTTCTTCTTCTTCCTTCCAGCTTTTTATTTGTACAGATTTCCAAGTATTTGTACAATACAAGCACAGAGTCACTGTACATATGCTGCGAATTGAAAATTTTGAAAAAAAAATTCATTTCAACGAATATCCAAATTCCGATTGGAACTGTACTTTCTGTGAAAAAGGAAGAGAAGGAGTCAATTTCAAAAATTCACACGGAATTTTCATGAATTTGCAAAAAAGAGGAGGATGGAGGGAGGGAGAGAGAAAATTAAAGTGAAATGTCTTGTGGCACAATAATCTTTTGGATTTTATAATGCAATTACATAATATCTGTAAAAGTAGAGAGTCCCACCCCTACTTGTTGTGTGTGTGTGCCTGTGTGTGTGTCTGTGTTTGGCTTTTTATCCTTGCTCATTTGAGATTGTGAGAAGAATGCGGTAGGAAAAGTGACGTTGACAAAACGGGGATTGTTGCTCATTAACTCATCATTGAACGTTCTCTCTCTCTCTCTCTCTCTCACTCGTTTTCTGTATGTGTGCGTATGTGGCTTGTGTATGTAGAGGATGGAAACGTTCACACACAGACACACTCAAGTCTCAAAAGTTTGCAAAAAAATTTTTTCGGGAAGGATTTACCGTTATAATATGAGGTGCTACTTTGACGCCGGAGGCTAAATTTCCTCGCTGTGATTACTTTTGGTTCTTATGATGCCGTTCGGCAGAACATGGGCAGAGACAGAGATGCAAAAAGATCCTTTTCTGTCGAGTCATTTAGACTCTGTACAGCGTGTGCTAGGGTTGGAAATCCGTGGAAAAAACACAGTCCAATCATATCAATGGATGTGTGTGTGTTTGTGGGGGAGAAAAGGCATCATGAACAGATTTGAACATTTTCTTTTCATTCTGTGCATGTGTGTGCTTAAACGTTTTCCTGGTTTTACAGAGAAGAGACGAAGTCAGGTGTAATTGGACAATGTGTGGAACCCTTATTTCTCCCTCTTTTATTTAATTGCTTGAATTGGTGTGGTAAAAAAGGGATGGAGAGAACGTACTACATATTATTATGAACAAGATTATGATTTTAAAATGTGATGATGATGATGGCAAGATCATGGTTGGTTGTATTAAACTGTATAAATATTAGCGGCATACCATGACATTCTTGGCTTGAGGCTTGGGACGACGAGGGAGAAAAAGGACATGTCAAATAATTATGCAAAGTTTGTGTGTGTGTGTGTGTACAGACTTACATGGAGTTAACAACACACATCCACACAACACAAAATTATTTTTTAATGGATTCCAGCTCACAAGTTCTGGGTGCAACGGGATTTTAATTTACGACATAAAAAATTAGCTTCAGTCCATAGCTAAATTAAGTATAGGGTAAGAGTACTGGGTAAGGATAGAGAAAGAGGAGGATTCAATATATAAAATTGTAGATATATTTTCTTTTACAACACTATAATGTTGTACACTTTCGAAGCCAAATTGAAAGAGTCGAGTGGTGGAGAGACACATGTGAGAGAAGATGTATGGACAAGAGTGAAGATTTTATTCAAAATAGAAACAAATTAAAATGTAAACGATTTCTTGGATTTTCCTCAATAGAATCAATTTTTATATTTTATTATTAGTCACCAGACATCATGGTTATAATTACTGAAGTAAGGAAGATGTTTTCCTTCTTGTAGGGATGCGTTCATTCAGTTGACATTTGACAATTTCGTCTTAGAATGCTCATTGTAAATTTGTGTGTGTATAACAAGTAGACCAGCTAGTGCAAATTTCAAAAAAATTAAGCAACTACATATGCAACGTGTATGGATTCGGTACAATAATATAGACAAAATTGACTAGTGTGTAGGTACGTAATACACAACGCAGAGGAAGATAGAGTTTAAAAGGCATATATTGTAACTTTAGTCGTAATTTAATTCTTATCCTTAGCTTATTTCAAAGGGTGCGATAGCTCAAGTACATTAGCAGGCATCATAATTATGACATTAGATTTCTGGTGTGAGAAAATTTTGTAATTCAATTTTTTCTTTAAACTAATATTTTGCACAAATAAAAATAATTGTACTGCTGCACCCCGTACGTACAATATAACAGCTTGAATGTCAAAAAATGTACTTAGTTAATTAAAATTAACACTCACAAACCCTTCTTTCAAGTTTTAAAAATGATACATGCAAAAATGATTCATCCAGGTAAGTCATTTCTCATTAGCTGAGATTACACAGAAATGACATTTTTGAACAAATGAACGTTGGTAGCTTAGAAACGTTTTTAAAAGTACATGGAACTCTTACACACTTGTTTTAATTGAACAATTAAACAAAAAACCCTTCAAGACAATTCATAATACATTTTCTAGATGAATGGATGGAAAATACTTGACAACAGACATTCTCAACAAACACACACACACGTACACACACGGGGGAGTGAATGTAAAACAAACTGAGAGGTCAGGGTATGTTTAACCTTTTTGACGACAATAATAATTTGAATATAAATACAGGACAATTACTAGGAAGCCTTTGGGAAGTACAAAAATCAAGGTGTTTATTTACTCTGTGAGTGTATGAGTGTATGACCCAGGTCACAGCCACATTCATTTCATCCTCTCTGTGGCGTGTGTGACAGTGACAGGGGAGAGAGAGGGGGACATTTTGCATAGGTGTGCGTCATCAATTGAATTGGACTCTGTCAAAATAGAATTTATTTTAATTTTAAAAAAATGTTTACTAAATTGGTCATTATCACAACAACAATGTGTATATTATGGATAGTGTGTACAGGGTGTACTGTGCTGTACACAGTGTCATTTATTTTGACTTACTTTTCTCTGTTGAAAGGTCGGAAAGCTTTGACATTTCTTGAACAATGAATGACTATTGACATTCAATTCAGCCTCTTCTGCTCCTCCTCCTCCTCTTCTTACTGCTGTCGTGAGACATATGTGATTGTATAAGCAATTAACTTTGATTTAAAAATTAGGACGCTTAAAATTCTATTGGTAATACTCTTTCATTGTGAGTCAACATTTATAGTACAATTTTCCACAGTGCATTTCCCACTGTAAGTCCTTATTGTGATTGACGTGCGTGTAGTGTACATTCGCACATAATCAAAAAATAATAATTTGACATTTGATGCAACAATTCTGCATCTATAATCGTACTATTACTGGATTTCCAATAGTAAATTTTTAACTACTCATTCAAATGGAATAATACAAGTCTCATCCATCAGGCACACACGTTACACACACAGAGAGAGAGAGAGAGAGAGAGGGAGTAGAGTAGCCCCTAAACATTGCGAAAAGTCGATCAATTTATTTTAAAAATTAATTCTCTCTTTTTGTTCCTTCCCTTCTCTTTTGCAAAATCTCGATTCTGAAAAGGATTCACTTAAAATGTATTGAAAAACAAGTCTGGACAACACACACACACAACTGTCCATATATCTAAAGGAAATGAATATAAAAGACGCATTTTCATTTAGCTCAACTCTCCGTCTTTCTCTCTCTTTTTTCTCTTATATGGAAAAGGCTGGTTGATTCAACATGATGAAATATTTAATATGGATTTTAGTGGAACATTTTCATTCTCTCTCTCTCTTGAGTCTGAAATTCACGGTGAATGACCGATGAGACCATCAAAACCGAGTAGGGAGAGTATATCAAGTGCTTTCTCTCCCTTCCTCTTTCGCTGTGGCTCAAAATTTCTTTAGCCCAGAAAAGGTCCACGCTCCTCTCCATAGATTTTCCCATCTTGATTTATATCTTTCCAGAAAGACAAGAGAGAGAGAGAGAGAGGAAAGAAAGAGAGAGAGTGAAGGAAGGGTAGGCCGGGTATTACATTCTGAGGCTTTTTGGTGGCTTTAAAAAAAACAGACAGGCAGGCAGGGATGCAGGAAAGTGGTTCTTCCTCTTCTTTCTTTTTTTACGTCCCCCGATTTTTGCAAAGATAGCAGCCATAGAAAATGCATCGACAGCAAAACAATTTTTTTAAACAACTTTCTCCTCCGTCCAAGTCCGCATCTTCCTCCTTGAATGCACTTGAGTCCCGTCCAGCAACAATCTACGTAGCAAAGAGGAAAAGAAAGAAGATTTGAAATTTAAATTCATGTAGATTCAAATTTGAGAAAATGGTTGATGATATGTATTGAGAAATGGTGACTAAACAAAGTGTTGAATAATATATAATACAGTACACCCTCATCTCGTCGTAAATATTGAAATGCAATTAACACTGACCTCAATGAGTTAATTTGTTGGTTTACTATTGGGATTTAATTTAATTTTCCCGTTCCACTTTTAAAGTCATGGTGCGTGTTTGTGTGTATGTTCTGTCATTTTGTATGGACATAGAGTGAGTGAGTGTGTGTGTGTGTATTCTAGGAAATTTGTATACAATATGATTCAGTCAAGGGAATAAGGTCATGTGGATTCTACTTTTTATAAAAATTAACGTCGTATTCGGTAATTGGAAATTGAATTTATTCAATTTCTTGTACACATGCTACCTACTTTTGTAATTTTTGTTTGTCCATTTGTGTAATCCATTTTTTTAGCGTCACAAAAATGTGGAGCAGGAAGAAACAATGAGAAAATTAGTTAAAATAGTGGAAATTACCAACTGCGTTATGTGTTTGTACTTGTGTGTGAAATGATTTTAGGTGACGTGTAAATTTGTAAATTGAGGATGAATATTTAAAAAACATATTCTATTCATATAAACATACAATGTCGTCAAATTTTAAAGAAAATTCAAAATGTAGGGAGAAATAATTTAAGAAAAATGACATGCCCACTTGGGTGGGTACTGTGGAAAAGGTTTGATCACAATATTGGCTTTGTGTGGAGCCAAAACATCCTCCGGATTATCCGACAAGTGAGCAGACAACTTCCTTTTTTCTCCCGAAATGAAAGATGCGACCACTCCAACTGATGCCATTGTAAAAAAATTCCCTTTGTGGTCAAAATGACATTTCACTTTTCCAAGACGAGGTTAAAATATCCTTGTTGTAAATTTCATTAAAATATTTCACTAGCGAGTTGTTTTCAAGTCGACTGATTTTTGAAGTAAATTCTTCTCAGAATGAATCTTAATGCACAGCTGATCACACTAAAGTCATGACAGAAGAATTTTGTATATTTACGACACCACACAAAAATTGCGAACAACAAAATTAAATACAACAAATTTGACACACACACGGGTAAGAATAAAGCGACGGAAATGCAATTAGAATTTCAATTTTTCAACAGACAAATTATTTTCCTTCCTGTCCGTGCACTGATGATGTGTGTGTCTACTTTGGCATTGACTCTTATTCTCGGTTTTTGAGGGAGTTGGAGAGTCGGGTAAAAATTATAATGGCATAGTTAAAAAAAGCCTCTCCCAATTACCTCTCTCTCTATCTCTCTATAACCAAAATATATGCATTTGAACACACAGAGACAAACATAATTTTTTGCAGTGTGAAAAGAAATATCCACCTCTCATATTAGGATGACTACTACTCCTCTTTGTATATCCCTAGTGTGTATGTGTGTTATTGCCCACATTTGCAATTTCCCTACCTCACATTAGACAAGGAAGGTAGTCAGACTAATCAAGAAAGAACACACACACACGTACATACAACATGATACACAATATGTAGAAAATTTTGACAAACAAACGACTCGGTATGTTGTTCATCAAGGGAAAAAAATGTACTTTGTTAAATTAATAATCGATACCCGTGGGCTCACTACCTATTATTTCCCTTAATAGACCGACAATTTCCCATCCACACCGCACTCCGGTCCTCCCTATTTATTTTGATACTTAAATAACAAGGCGGAATTAGAGTTTTTCACGGATGACACAATCACTCTCATGATGCTCGTACATATTTGTATTTCATTTCTAAAATAGGAAATTTCCTCTCTCTCTCTCTCTCTCCTCGTGATCATCATCATCCTGACACATTCAATAAAACGCATCATCATTACTTCTCTCTATGATCCCAATTCTTTTTCTACGTCAACCACCACCAATGAAGCATGAGTAAGTCTCTCTCTCTCTCTCTCTGTACTGCGTTTCAACTTTAATTATCAAGAGCATTTTTCATGATCATCAGGCAGAGTCCTTTTAATGACAATTTGCAACGCAAGGTTAGTACGAGTGAAGGTGTGTGGGTGAACGGAAAAATTTCAAATTTCCCAGTAAAGAATTTTCCCAGAATAGTAAAATTACTATTTAAAAAAATAATGAATCAAAATTACAGCTAAAATTTTTAAAATTAAATAAGTAGAAGATGTTATGTGTCGAAATGTTTGAGACAAAGATGTAAAGTCGCGTTGGATTTTTCAGTGCTTTACTGGCAACCATAGCCCTCTATTGAGGGTGAAAGTAATGTTTAGAGAGTAAACTAAGCCTACCTTAGTTCACTCTCAAGTCACTCGTCTGTCTCTGGGCCAGAAATTTCCGGAAAAGTCAAAGGATCACGATGAACGTTTTTTGATTCCTTCCTCTCTCCTTTTCCCCCATTATAAATGGGGAAGGGAAAATAAATTGCTTTTTTCAATTTGACACCCCCGTCCCACATACTACACACACACATCCACGTACACCAGAGAGACTAGTCATTTTCCTTTAATAGACTTTTTATTTTCTTCCACATTTTGAGAAGAGGGAAAGAGTGTATAAAATGAATGGAGATGGAAGAGGAGTAAATGTAGGGGCATTGTCAATATTTTTGAGAAATGTATATAAGAGAAAAAAACAACATAGTATTGATTTCTCTCTCACTCTCTCTTCCAACAACAAAACTAAAACTTTCCAATCCAATACCCCAGTCTTTACATCATGGACTGGGAATTGACGACAGACAACGAAGAAGAGAAGTGGGTAAGATAGGAAGGGAGGGAGGAGGAGGGGAAGTAGAAGCTTAGCCAAAAGGATTATTATTATGTACCAAGGAAAAAATCAGCTCCAGTTAAAGATGTACACTTGCCAACAGAATAGACAGTGGGGCAAGTCAAAGTCTTTTTTTGTCCACAAAAATCCAGATATAAAAAGAGGAACACAACAACAAAAAAAATAGAAAAAAAGCTCTTCTTTGTCTGCCTGTCTAAAAGAGAACTTCCCATCATATCCTCCCTCACCACAAATCGTCGTGAATCGTTTAAAAATGTACGAAGTAGAAAGAAAAGTGAAAGTACTTAACCAAAATTTAGACTCGTCGACAGTAAATAAGAAATTTGGACCACCGTTCAAATTTCAATTCAAAAACTACAAAACGTAGTATTGTCCAGTCTGACAGCTACAAAACTCATTTAGTAAACAAATATTGAAAAAAAAACCCGTTAAAGACAGAATTGAAACACTGCTTTCTCTTTAAAAAAAATGTAATTTGAAGTTAAAAATTCAAAATAGAGAATGAGACTAAAATTAAACATTTAAATGGGATCCGTATGAACAATGAATCATTACCCTCTTCTTCTCCACCTCTACCACTCATCCAAATCTAAACATTCCCTCTTTGTAAAAATAAACATTTTTGCACAAAACAAAATGTTTATATTTTAACACACAAAAAAAAATTCCCGGATATTTTTGTGAAATAAAAAATCCTTGAATCTTTGTTCTCTCTCTCTCAAAAAAATATGGGTTCCACATGACTCACCAACTATCATTCTCCCTTCATGTCCTGTACATATGTAGTGTACAAAAAGTAAACAACATATGGAGCTTATTTGTACACGAAGCCGCCTGAAACCGTTGACGAGATCCCACTATCTCCCTGCGTCTACTAGTGTACGAGTGTGTGTGTGAGAGAGTTTTGCACGACTTATTCACATTTGACTAGGTTCGTCAAAGGTGAAAAAGTGTGTAGTCTGTGTATTTTAGTTGACAAGTTGTGTGTGTGTGTGTACGTGTGTGTTTGACATGGGGAAAGGTAAGTGTGGGCTTATGTACGCTCCCCTCTTTTTTTACTCCTGTACATAAAAAAGAGAGAGAGGGAAAAGTATACGTTAAAAAAGTTTGACAAGGTGTTGGCTTTTGACTCGTGACAGTTCATCTCATAAGACATAAGGCCCCTCCTCCTCCGCCACCTCCTCTTTTACTTTTTTTGCTCTCATTGAGTGGCTATACATCATCTCTCAGCCTATATATTATCCCACACACCCGACTATACTTTTAATATTCTATTTTTATTTTACACACACACCCCTCCACACACCTACATAATGTATACAAATCGTGAGGCTATTCATGGTGTATAGAGGAAAACCATTCGTAGAATTTATATATCCTTTTTTCTCTGTTACTGCAGTTCCCTTGCACATTCTCCTCCTCCTTTCACCGACTGGTAGTTAACCTTTGAGTGACTCTCCATACCTCCATTAAGGTACATGCCATGTATGTCATGTATGTAGGGAGAAAAATGTGTCTGGCTATTGGGAGTTCATCATTTAGAAATGGAGAGGGAGGAAGAGTGTGTGTGTTGAAATGTAGAGATGGATAGATAGGATATGTATGAATCTATTAGCAAAAATTATTACATGTCCATAGCCCCCGAATGTCGTCACCTGGTCTGGGCTTCTCAGCGGGTAGGAGAACATGAAATTAGTCGTCTCAGTTGAATAGTTTTTTTTCACTCCCTTTTCCTTGAATCTCCGACGTCATCATATTCCTTCCCCCTTCCTTCTCCCTCCTCATCACTGTGTAATTGGAACACAGAGAGATACATACGGATTTCTCTACATCCCTCATACTTTTACCTTATCTTGTGGAAGGATCTACTCATTTTATATGTACAAATGTGAATGTTGATTTCCTTCCTCCTCCTCCTCCTCCTCCTCCTCCTATACTTCCTCCTCCTCCTCCTCCTCCTCCTCCTCCTCCTCCTCCTCCTCCTCCTCCTCCTCCTCCTCCTCCTCCTAACTCTCGTCCTCTATCCTCGTCTCGCGACTCTTTTTGCTCCTTTTTCTATGGAAATTTAGTTAGAGTCACAATTTTCCCTGCTCCACTGCATTACATTCATCCGATCATAATGATGTAGGAATGGGAGGGAAAGAGGAAGGGAAAGTAGAAAGAGTGGAGGAGAAAAGGATGCATTGAGGATCTTAAAGAAAGAAGCGAAAAAAAATGTTGGGAATTTCCCCCCAAAATTCTCTTCTTTTTTTTGCAAATACAACTCAATTTTACACACACAAGCACATACAGAGATTACGTGTGTGGTAAAGTCTACACATTGTAATATGTACATTAAGGAGAAAGGAGGAAGAAAGATTATGTGTGTGTGTAGATATACAATGTCGCAAAAATTTATTTCTTGTTTTATACTGTTCTCAAAAAAAAGGAAGAAATAAAATTCCTCGCAAAAGTTTCATCCTCTCCTCTTCTAAAAATGAAGAGAAAGAAGGGAGAAGAGCACAATCGATGGGGAGATTTATTGGTTTCCAGAGACCCAAGGAAGGCACAGAATTTAGTACATTGTAATGTAATCTGGTGAGACGACTCATTGACTCAACAAACTGAAAGTTGAGCCGACAATGTAAAAAAATCTACTGTTACAATCTTCTTTTCTTCCTCTCTCCCTCCCTCCGTACGACATACTCATTCTCCATCCCATGAAATGTCCATCACATCGTACATCGTCAAGTCTTCCTCCATCCACCCATACACACACACACACTTGTATCCGTGTATGCAAGTCCATGTAAAAATACGTATACCTAGTAAAGTTTATGTCTTTTTTCTCGTCACATTCATATCTGGCCAAAAGACGTCTCGTCTCTCTCTCGCTCTGACTCTTTTTCAGTTTGTACGTGACAGCAATAAATTTACTATTTGAAAATTTGGCCATTTTCTTGAGTGCTCCACCAACAGGAGCAGGGAAAGGGAGAAGAGGGGACGGAAGGAGACTGGAGGAATGCTCTCTTTCCTTCTCTCTATTCTATCAAACTTGTCGGCAGGCTGAGACTGAGACTTTTTGAATACAATACAATACTTTGTGATAGCCTCACACTATCACTCTCTGTATGTGGACTTTGTACCCTCCTAAACTCTCTCCTCCTCCTCCTCCCTCTTCCATTTGTATCGAAACTTTATTTGCCAAAGTGGAGAGCACACAACTACACACACACACAATTGAGAATTGAGAGATACAACAGGTACGAGGAGTCTCAAAGAATGACTATAGAGAGAGACAGAGAGACTCGAGATTACACACTCACACAGGATGGAGATAAAATGGAAACAGTCATTGGGAAAAGGAAATGAAAAGCATAGTAAGTAGAGGCGTCCATGAGACTCAGTTCTCTGCTTAATAGAGAAACAGCTGCATTTCTCCTGCCATAATATTCTAGAGAGAAGGAGAGAGAGAGAGGGAGAAATGTCACATGTACACATAATGTTGTACAATGTATAGATTGCTTTCCACCATTATATTATTATAGCTATTGAGGACTCCCCGTCTCAAAATTGAGTGACAGAGCAAGACAGAATCTCCTTTTCCTCTTTTCATCTGACAACACACACTCTCACACACACTCTCTCTCTCTTTCTCTCTCTCGGGCACAGCCTGGTAGAGACAAGGAATGAAGAATAGTTCCCATGGTGTAAATGTATTATTCCGATGTTCAACTCATCCACATTTTTCCTCATCTTTTCCTTCCTCTTTGGAGAAGAAATAGAGGAGGGACATTGCATGGTCCGAAAAATTTTCCTCTTTACTCCTCCTCCTCCACTTCCTCCTCCTCTCATAATGACAATCTTGTTGATGTAATAATTGTAGATCAAAGGGAAAAGGATTATAGTTGAGCAGAAGAGGGAGGGGTGGAGGGTGTGTACGAGAGAGATATAATACACATACACACACACTCACACAAAAAAAATGAGGGAGGATGAGAGTCGCCAGGATTTCAAAATACCCGAAAATTCTGAAAAGCCAGAGGGAGAGAGAGAAAGGACCCAATATTCCACTATATACTCAAAATATTACAGACTGCAGTCTATGCCCCCTTCTCTCTCTCTCCTTTCTATCCAGAATATTTTGCCATATATACACATACATTTTATTTGTGTATGGCCATCGGCACACATACACATCTACATCTATACACCGCACTCTCTGGGTTGGTAGTCGTACGTGAGAGTGTGTGTATGTGTGCTTGTGAAAATCAACGTCATGCTGAACATTCGTTCTATCCATCCATCCTATGGACGTAGCTCATGAACTCCTACTACCCGGTTTTCTTGGTTTTTTTCGGGGGGATCTCTCTCCCTCTCTCTCCCTGTATATATATATGTGTGTCGCTCTGTCGTTTTGGGGAACGCATGCGGGTTGAGAGACGGAAAAGCCAGTAAGCAAGCAGACAGGCAATTCTTTATCGATCGTGGTGTTGGGTATAGTGTAGTGGTGATGGTGGTGTGTATGTAGGTGCTGGAGCTCAACAAGTAGTGTTGTCCCTCTTGGTCTCGTCTCTCTCTCTCTCTCACTCTCAAAAAATTTCTTTGGCTTCAGTTTTTACTGACTACTACTACAAACACACAAATACACACACTCAACTGTGAGAGAGAGGACAATAAGAGAGAGAGAAAAAAAAGAAGACACTTTAACCAAGTTTTCAGAGATGAGTGGAGGAAGCTCCAACTCTTTCCCCGTCTTCTCATCCTCTCTTCTTCTTCTACAAATACAAATTAGGGAGAGACGTGTTCAATTCAAAATTTTGAAAGCTAAATCCTCCTCAGTCAACCTCCCTCGACAACTCAAACCAACAACAACAGGGACATCCCAACAACAACAACAACTCTCTACAGGAGTAACAACAACAACAGCTACAACAACACAACCCACAACAGCTACAACAAAACTGATAACTCTTCTCCAGCACACTTTCCCCAACATTCTCAAACATTTCAATTGTCAACCTAATATTAGTCTACTTCCAGCTGAAGCTTGTCACTTCAGCTAAGACAGTGTAATCTGGAAAAGGAAATTATTCCAATTCTACTCCAAATAGAAACGATACAAATGAAGAATTGAATTTTATTCAAGAAGGAATAAAAAACCTTTGTACTTTTTGGTTCTTCAAAATTTCATTAGAGAAAGGAGAATCACTGGAAAAGGGAAAAGAGTGACAGTGTGTGTTACTACAAGTTTGTTTTTGAAAGAAGTGGGGGTTTTTACGAGGATTTTGACTTTTGCTGGGATTTTTCCAAATTTACTATTTACACGAGACAAGACCACACACAAGTTCCAAAGTGAACACAGGCAACCAATCCCACAATCCCTTTTCATTTGAAGGATGGAGGACGATGTGTGTGAAATTTTGGGGGATTTGAAAAGGAAAAATTTTGTGTGTTGATTTGATTGACCAACTCTTGTGTCTCCACACTCTAAAAGGGACAAGTGAGTGAACTCTACTGTGGATTTTGTATGTTTGAAATAGGAAGAGAAGGAGGAGGACGTGTCCCGACAGTTGATGTTCATCGTAGAAAAGACGAGAGTTGAAGGGACAAAAAGGAAGAGGAGAGGAAAGAGAAGAGAGCATGTGGATGTGAATTTGTGTGTCAAGTTAGCAGTTAGTAAAAAGCAGCAACAGTGATATACAAAATACACACACACACAATTTGAACATTGGACATGAACATGGACACATGAAGAAAGACCCGAAACTTTTGAACTGCGGATTTTTGAACAGCGTAAAGTGTAGCGAGAGTGAGTGAGAGTAAAAGGGGAAGAGAGAGAGAGAGAGGGAAAGGGAAAGAGAGTGAAAAAAAAGTTGGGCTCTTTCTGCGCAAGTGGCCTACTGCCAAAATTACACTAGGCAAATATTACTCTTCTTCTTCCTCTTCTACCTCTGCCTCCTCTACGTCCTCTCTCTTTCAAAAGAGAGGGTCTCTCCGAGAGAGGAGACTGAGTGTGTTGTGTGGTGGTGGTGTGTGTCTACTCCCTACTCTACTCTACTCTACTCTACTCTGTGTGTGAATAGTGGAGAGGAAAGTGAAGAGAGAAAGAGAGAGAGTGGGATGACTTTTGTGCTTCCCCCCTTTATTTCGTATCTACTCTCCGAGAGTTCGTTAAGACGTCTAAGCAGCAGCAGTAGCAGCAACAGCAGCTATAATATAATACACACACACCTTCCACACACCTACATATATTCAACTATAGAGTATACACATATATAGAAAAAGGGCCATGTGTACACTCAAAAAATACACACATTGAAACACACACACACACCCCCCTATATAATGTTTCACCTTAATCGACGAGAAGAGCAAGAAGAAGACAAGGCGGAAATTGAGGAAGCCAAAAAGAAATTGACATACTGTTGTATGTAGAATAGATATATTTAAATATAAATACGAATTGCGTCACAAGTACAACACAGCACACACACACATTCACTTTAGAGACATTATAGATATAGATCCATACACTTTCCTCGTTTTTGTCTATCCACTCGTTCATCTCTCATTCTTTCTTTTCCGTTTTTTATCTTCTCTTACCTTCTTCCCTCTCTCTCCTTTTGTTGGTTTATACTCGAGTTCATTTATCCTAAACTTCCGCCCCAAGGCTACACATTGTAAAAAAATATAAATAAATAAACACACAGACACACACACACCGTATATATATATTGTACATTCAACGGAGGAGACCGACGACTCCATCATCATCGACATCCTTCCCTCCCCACAAATCAACAGGCCAACAGACGAACGGCATCAACATCAACAGCATCATCAGACAGACACAGATGACTCATATTAAAATATATACTGAGAGAACGAGAACGACTTGACTTGGTTTTTCTTCTTCTCTCGCTCTTTTGACAAAAGGAGAAATTATGAAATTTATTCCATGTCCTCAACATCATCAAGTGGAACAAAAGCCACTATTCCTCCTGTAGTATATATTGTTATAAGGTAATGATATACATATATATATATATTTGAAAAAATTGTATAATGATTATAATTTTTATTTTACCGCCATCACATTTAAAACTTTCTCTCTTTCTCTTTTTCCTCAAGAAATATTTTCCCTCTCTCTTTCTTCCCTTCTCCTCTCTTTATCTTTCTATCAGATCTTTCGTATGAATTTTTTATGATGATAATGTGTGTGTTACTGAATGGAGGATGAGAAGGAAAGAGAATGAGAGAGAGAAATTTTTTGATGAATAATTTAATACGATTCCTTCAACTTTTCCCATTAGGCTAAAGGGTTGAGACGGATGAGTTTTGATAAAATTCTACCGTGTCTCTTGTCCCAACGTTAACTGTGATGATGATAATTTTCATTGCCCTTGATGATGATGGGAAAGGAAAGTGAGAGGGAGAAAGGGAAAAGAGTAGTGGCGTATGTATAGTATGGGAAATCGATGATTGTGTGTGTGATTTCGTGATGTATGAAATGTTGGATCCTTTTTTTGAATCAATATTGTAAAATGGTCCCCTTTTATTTAATTTATTTTTCTCTCTCTTGTTTTTGTGTCCTTGTGAACTGTCGTAGGTAATGGGATGCAACAATAGTCACCTCCGCCCGTTTTTTCGAAGGTGTCGTCGCCGTCGGTCTGGGTAGGTCAATTTTTAATACATATTGATCGAGAAGCGGATAAACTACTTACTATTATCCTCTCCCATGCCTTGTCTATGTAGTACAACGTGGGCTTCCTGGCTCTGGCTATAATGGGATTTGAAAATTGATATGGATTTGTTTCGGCGGTGCTGTTGTTTCTGCAGGTGTGAAAATTAGATGTTAATAGTAAGAATGCGTTTACGTTGCATAAAACAATGATTTTGGAAATTTAATTACTATTGGGTATACATTTTGAAAATACATTATTAGCGACTTACAATCGATACGTGTATGATCCAAAATATCTAGTTGCTTAACAATTCATTTTATAACAAAAAGTTAGTATTGGTACTAAATTATCATATCAATGAAACAATCTGTAACATTAATTTTGTGTTTCAACAACATCCAAAAAACAAATAATTTGAAAAATCAATCTACGAGTCATGCTTAGTCCTCTTGGTATGAATTTCTTCCAAACCGAAGAGAAAGTCGACTGCCTTGGCTCTGTTATAGGAATTATTATGCACTTCTGTCTGTACGTAGTCAATCTCTTCATCAGAGAATGGAGTAGTAGATGAGGAAGAAGTGGATGAGGGAGAGACAGGATTGACAAAGGCATTTCCTCCTTCCTGTTGAATGTTTCCAAATGGGAACTGAGGATGATACCACGAAGGCCTTTAACATACACACACACAATTATTATGAACATGTAATTATTATTACACATCACAATAGAACATTTGCATATGAAACAGTAATTTTGTATTACTTACACTTTGTAATCTTGTGAAATTAGCCAATCTTGCATCAAACCAAAGTCATGCATAGGAGCAAAGGAGAAGAAACCCGGTGGGTAGGGCATTGACATATGAGACCCGGTAGAGCTAGCACCCTGACAAATTAAAATATATTAGTATTTTGTAATACATTATTATAAACTGATCAGTATTATTCTACTAAATTATTAAAATGTTATTACTGACGGAAGTTGACTATTGTGACCTCCTCGCCACAACTCACATGACCCAGTCTGTCTAGCTAAGTCAGCCTCGCCTCTATCCATGGCAGCATTGTCATCAAACGATTGGATCACAGAAAAACGTAAATTCCCAGGGTGACAGTCGCCACGACAGAAATGTTGCATGACTATTACAATGAAATTATAAATACATTGGTATTAGAGAGATAGAAACAGTATAACATTTATTTGTATACTTACTGGGAGTGTAATTTTGTGTCAATAGAGGTGAATCTCGTCCAATGTTGATTGGGAAAGAATCAATGAATTCCTTTTCCAACTCTTCAGTCATGTCAATCAGGGTCCAATTCTGGTTCTTCTTTTTGATAAAATTGAGACGAGCAGTCCGAAATTCATTAGCATGAGCCACTTTTATACTAACATAGTTTTTCATCTCTTCAACAGTTTTACCAGTGTAACTACATACATATTCAAAATGAATTATAAATGAAATACTGATGACATTTACATACTACAATTAAAACAGTACTACTTACAAGACCAGATTGTGCCAGGCACAGTAGCGAATGTACGTGAAACAACTGTATAATTTAAAAGATGTTAGGTATTAATCTGACTTTTTTAATGATATGACAGTAACAATTTGTTCGAATTCATAACTTACTTTGTACTACAAT
Source organism: Pygmarrhopalites habei (assembly GCA_009870185.1). Taxonomy (NCBI): domain Eukaryota; kingdom Metazoa; phylum Arthropoda; class Collembola; order Symphypleona; family Arrhopalitidae; genus Pygmarrhopalites; species Pygmarrhopalites habei. The sequence continues at coordinate 90,569 of WJFB01000122.1, forward strand.
TGAAGAGCCCCTCAATTTTTACAGCAAAATCATGGAAGATTTCATACTTCGATCGTCCACAATAATACATATGGGAAATCCATTGACAAAATCCCTCTGAAAGACTTCCAGTCTCCTTACATGCTACAGTTCCAGTGTCATTAGCATTGACCCCGTCTGACCCAATGACTCTTTCTACAGTAACAAAACTATTCATTTCTCTCTTTGAAGCTTAGATGAAATGCATGATTAATAACGTATAAAATGTTTACCTGGAGGAATATTGCCTCTGTCCAAATTCTTCTCTCTGTTAGACGTAATTCTCACTGGAGGTTTAATCAGGATAGAGGGGTCGCAAAATTTACCCCTTTCAATTTTCCATATGGCTTCTCTTTCTTTCTTCAATTTATCCCGTCTTTTATGTGTACCCGTTTTCTTATGTTGATCTAGCCTCGCGAATTGTCTCTCACACGAAACAGTAACCTTCCCTCATGACCAACTTCAATTATTGACAATTAAAAAGTCTCATAAAATTTAACTAGAAAGATTATAACGACTTTGTTCGTTCTGTTGTCGCCTAAAATTCAAACCCCTAAGTGACCACTCTCCCTCCAAGTGTCTATGAAAATGCAAACTAATTCGTATGCTTTATACATTACTCTTCTTGCAGGAAAAAAGATGAGGCGAGTGTGACCCCTAAGGGTGGTGACCTGGTGATGATTGATCACGGGAATCATTACGACGATGGGGGGAATCAGGATATTTTTCATGGACTTCAATTCCTCGGCTCGTCAGTCATCAGGAATCCAGCCAATAAACTAGATCCTAGTTCTAATGACTCACCTTTCTGTGTTCCACTCTTAGCGCAATCGTAAGTTATTCATCCACTCCAATTATCCCATACAATTAATACAACCTACTTTATTATGCAATTCTATTCTACTTCTTACAGCCTATTTACAATTTTGTTGAAAAAGACAGACAGTTTCGGACAATCCCGTCAAAAAAATTTTTTAATTTATATTCTGCGGAAAATTTTCTGTTGTTTTTCTCCCGAAAAACCCCGCAATTCAAATTCCACGCCGGTGTGTAGTACACAAAATCTTTCGTTACTATGTAATATGTATCTTGGGATTATATTGAATCTATCAGGATTTACAAGGGGAAACTGATTAATTGGGAATTTCGTTTAAGACCCTTCAATTTTGGAAGAAAACTCGTACGTGATATTGCTTGAGTGTACTAAAAGAGAGAGGAAACTTTTGAGCTACGACCTTTCAGAAACTAAGACCGAGAGGATGATTGTGGTGTGGTGTTTTTTTGGTGCTTTTAGGAAAAAAAGTGTAAATTAAATTCTCTCTGTACACACACACTAACCATCATCTTGTTCCAAAATAAATAAAAGTGATCCTTATTTTCTCAAGGAGACAGACAGACAGTGTAAAGCATGCTACAGCATGTAAGTCTGGAGGCAGAAGGTTTTTTTTCTTCTTCAATATTTTTAGCTGTACTAAAACGGAGTCCTCGTAAAAAACGAGAGTCGAATGAATGAAGAAACCTTTCCCCCTTTTTAAATGAAATGTTTAAGATGGGAAAAAGGATGTCTTTTTTTAAAAAAAAATTAGAGAGAAAGAGAGGGGAAGGAAAAAGTTATTTTACAACCAACACTGAGTCACTAGGCTAACCTATATAGGATTATACATGTATATTATTTGAACATATGTTCGGAGGGTGTGTGTGTGTGTGGAGATGAGACTGTGGAAAAATAGGTGAAACAATTTTTAGCCATATGAAATGGGACAACCAAGCCATTTATCAGACTATGAGCTTTGAGAGTATTAAGATAGTGAGAAACAGGTGGACAGTTGTTGAGTCAAATGAACAGAGAGAGTACAGAGAAAAGATCCTGGACCAGTACATGTATAGCGAGAGAGGGCAATTATCACAAATGTACAAATTCTTGACGTTTCACACTCTCAAAACGTCCTCCATTTGAAGGAGGGAATGAGTCAGAGTCATTCCATTGTTTGTGTGTGTCTTCCTTCTTTTTTGTACTGACGAGTTTCTCTTGAAATAGAGAGAGAGAGAGGAAACATTAACCTTAGCTAATTGAGATAAATTTGGCTGGCTAATTTTAACACTAAATATGTAATAACCTTATTCTCAAAATATCCACACTCTCCTTGTCAACAGACAAAAATACTTTGGCTTTGAATAAACTCAATGAGAATCATCTGTCTGTTATTTCTTTTCCTGTAATTTTACAAACTTTTTTTTTCAAAAACAAAATTGCTGACGATTCCTCCCGACCATGTCAAGTACTGCGGGTTTTTTCGTGTAATGGGATTTTAAGCAGAATTTTAAGCGGAATTTCCGGCAAAAATACTATAATATATTTTTTTCCAAAACCAGAAGGGGAATTGTCCCATTATTTAGTATTCCCAAAAAAATAGTTGAAATATGTTTCCAGGAGGGAATAAAAGAAATAAAAAGTTTAAAAAAGAGAAAACAATAAAAATTTATATAAATGACAAGTTAACACCCGACTGTCAAAAGTTTACGTAATGAAATAAAAATGAACTTTTTGTTGTCAAATGTATAAATATATATATATATATTTCTCTTCATCTTTTGTCTTTACAGAGAAGCAAGTAGCAGTCAACTCGACTTCTTTAAAATGCTTGATGAAAAAATCGAAGAGGTAAACATGATGTTCATTTTGAATTGAAACCAAGTAGAACTGTGACACAATAAAGATTTAATTTGTATATGCTTTGGTGTCTGTGTGTGAATTGTACATATGCTTTCATGTTAGTTGTGTGTACACGTTTATGGAATGTTACAGCTTCTGACATTGTGAAAGAAAAATATTTTTTTGGCAAATTGCCTTCACTCTTACTTTCATTCTATGTACATGTTTGGATTTGTTCATCATGGAGTTTACTGATTAACGCATTTGTCTATTGGAACCTTAAAAAGTTAATGGTACATGAGAATAATTATTCATTTTTTGATTTTTGACAGGGCCCTGACTACGATCCCGATCCTGATGAAGCTAGAATAGAGTATGAAATCCATCGGAAACAAAATTTAGAAGTGTGGAAAAAAGGTATCCAAAGTTTTTCATCCAATAGAAATAGAAGACAATCTGAACCCAAATTTACAAGATGTCATTGGGATGAGGATGGAGATTGATGAAGCCATGTTTTAAAAAATGTCGTTATATAAATTTTAACAAATTTTAATATATATAATTCTATATAATTAATTTATCTATCTCTGATCCTCCCTATCTCTATCTTATATCTCTGCTGGTGTGATGGTGTTGAATATATAAATTATATACTATATATATATAACCAGTTGATCTTTGAGTATATGGGGGAAAATATTTGTAAGAATAAATAGAATTAAGACACTATTATTATATGATGATATCAAATTATATTAATATATATATATATATATATATCACATGAGAGCTATGTACACGAATATCATATACAATATATTGTGAAAATTAACATATATATATGATATATGATGAGAAAAAAACCTAATCATTTGACAATTGACCTAATCGTTAGTTTGTAAGGTTGCCAATACCATATCTTACCTATGATATAACATGTATATGAAAAAAGAAATGTAATTAAGTATACTACGAATTTTTCTTATGTATCTATGTATGTCTAAAAACAATCTCTTCCGTTAAACTGTAATTTATGATTAATTGTCTCCATTTTACTATCAATCCAAAAAAAATGATTGATTGATTACAACCAAAGTAGCTAGTCAAAATAGAAACTATTAAGGGAAAAAGATCCTTTACGAAAATGGAATTCAGGCCAAAATGAATCAAAAAATCTTTTTTTTTTTGAATAACCAAAAATCTATATCATGTTGTCGGAATTCTGACAAAGTATCTTTTAATTATATAATAATTTTTTAAATGAAACACAAAAAAGTGAGGTACTTGTGACTAAGGGATGACCCTTGGGAAGGGTCATGTAGGAATCAAATGTAAACTGTGACAGTATTTATATATCTTATACTAGAAATTGATATTATTATTATTTAAATGTGTTGTTTTCCTGGAATTTCACTGGATATTAGTTGAGACAAAGAATCGTTTAAGTGTAGTAATAAGGGGAGAAAAGTTACGAGAGAGAGAGTGAATAATTTCAATAGATGAGAGGAATACAAGAAATGATGAGAGAGAGAGAAAATAATAATATTTAAGAAAAATGAAGGTGTAGCATTTTCACGTTAAATAAATATATAGCATATATATATACAACATATAATATCTCGTTTTTACCACGATAAACACCGAAAAGGAAAAGATCATACCTAATGATGCTAAAAGACTGATGTACAATTATTAAATAAAAAGATGGACGATGAATAAACAAAAAATAGTCCAGGGAGAGTCTTGAGTTGAACATCCCATTTCTCATCTCTCGTCTCTGACTATTATACAATGACCTTTTTGTGTGTGTATCAAATTATTTTCATTCGTCATACATGTTTTTGGATTAATTTTGAACAGTTTGTGGAATTATGAACTGTTAAAGGTGACGCTTTTCACTTGTAGTTGAACGTCAATTAAACTGGAACTGAAACTGGAAAAAAACGTTTGTAAAAGTTGCCGAAAAAGGACTACAGATGGTGTGCGTTGTGGTGCCATTTTGGATCACCGTTCCTTCCCATTTTCTCCGAAATATTTCATTCTTGTCCATAAAAAGTTTAATTAAATTTGTTTAAAATATCAAAGTAACCCCATATACATGGTTCAGGTTTCCTCATTAAGTTGTTATTACATTTTTTCTTGAGAAGAGTTTACGGAATACCGTAGAAACTTTGTCACTTATTGTAATTAAGTTGGCTACCTAGTTGTATGAAACATGTGCAAAATATTGGTTGGTACAGAAATTCTGTTACTAAAACTGCAAACATTCGTGGTTGTGCAAATATTGGTAGAAAAATAGAAATCGGTGGGAGCCATGTAATTATTGATGCCACTTTGTTTGGTTTGCCGAAAATACACAAAATATTGGCTATTTTTTTTAGATAAGACGTCATATGAGTTCAGGGACGAATAAAACTAAAATATGTCAATTTTTTCCAGTTCAAAGACGACGATACATAAGTACAGTATGTGATTCAGCGAAATTAATGAAAGGAGATGTGGAATAAATGCAACGTGTAAAAGAGACGGGAGTGTATGTACGAGTATGATGATATTTTTCACGAGTATATTTTAATTGTGATTGACTGAGCAACAAAACGTACGATGTAATATATTATGATATATAATATTCATAATAATATTGAGAGAATGATTGGAAGAAAAGCTTGTTCATAATTTAATTATTTTTTTTTATTTTGAGGATAATTGTTTCGCGAGCTCTGAATACTTCATGAACTTGGAAGTGGGGGAGTCAGAGGCGAGTTGTTGTTGTTGTGGTGTTTGTGGTTGTCCATCTTCCATCTTGGATGAGGGAGGATTTGTGGGACTCTTCTCCTTCACAAAGTGCATCTTGGCCAAGTGATGCCGGTAGGCGCCCTTTGACAAGAATGGAGTGTCACAAAAAGTACATTTAAATACATTTTCCCCGTCATTGACGGACCAGTTTAAACCCAGTAGAGCTGACCCTTCGATTCCTATAAATAGAGATTACAATTTTTTTCATTCTACCAACTGAGTACAATCAGAATAAAGGTTTTCTCTATATTCCCTCCCAATGTTTACCTGGAGATGACTGAGGATTCGAAGATGAGGTACTGGTAGGTCTAGAACTGACTGCTGGCGTATTTTCAGTTTTATCACACAGCTTCTGCAGAGCAGCCAGAGGATGATGAGAATTTGATGAGAAATTTCCGCTACTGCCACTGCCGCTGTTTCCAGTTGGTGTGGGTGATTTGTTGATGGAGGATGAAGTCTCATGATTTCCGCCCCCATTCCCGGCCGAAGAGGAGCCTCCAATTGACTCAAACATGGAACTGAGAGCTGATAAACTACTCAGTTTACTACCCACCGTCAATTTCTCGGACTGAGTTTGTGACAGGGGAGAAGGGGATGAACCACCCTCTGCACCGGAAGAATCTCCACCATCCACTGGGGACTTTGTGCTCAGATTTCTGGGTGACCTGTCATCCTGCTCCATCTTTATTCGTCCACCTTCCCTCAAGTCCTTTGCCAGACTACCCACACTATCCCGGTCCGGGTTTGTCCCTACTGAATTGTTTGGAGAGGGTGTTGTGGATGTATGGAGTTTACTCGTGTCATCCGATTTTTCCGAGGACACAGAACGTGGCCGAGATTGTGGGAATCTTGGTGGTATTGGCAAAACACTTGGGTCAACTAGTGGTTTTGTGTAGTCAACCGACTCGTCAATTCCGAGTCTTTTGAGAATACTGCAAGAAAAAAGTTTACTGTTAACGGTCAAGGTAACAATAAAAAAGAACAGAAAAAACAGAATGAATTAAATTCGTCAATTGACACAAATGACTATTTCGCTCAATTGAACAAACACACGCGATTGATATATTATTGGTAATGCTAATTATGAGAGTGTTTTGTTACCTGGTTCCAACGGGTGGTGTGGTAAGAGCTCCACTGTTGGTGACAGTTTTAGTCCGATAATCAAAGGATTTTTCAATCATTTTCTCAATGGCATTGAGAACGGAAGACGACTCCCTGCCCTCCTTGTTGTTGGAGGAAGAGTTTTTAATCTCATCTTTGGTGAGTGAGGAGTCCTTGGAGGAGTTAGAAGTACTGATACTGAGATCTTGAGGTGGTTCATGGCCAAGAAGATGATCCTTGTCCTTACTACTACTATGGTTAAGTTTGTTAGGGGACTTGATGCTCGTTGGCAGCTGAGGGTGTTGACTGTGTGGTTGGCCGTGAGTATTCACTGATGACGGGTTGTTGGCTAAACCGATTAGTTTTTGCTCACACACTCGCAAATGTTCCACGAATGCTGGAGCGGGAATTTTCTCATTACATTTCTCACATGAGATCCTAATTTCCTTCTTCAAATCTGTATTTGCCCTCTCCAACTCTAGAAGCTTCCGCACGGGCAGGGATTTTTTTCGTTTCTCCCGGGATTGGCGGCGACGAGAGCCGGACTCTGTGATTGACCGCATTATGTGCTCTTTGTAGTGAGAATTCTTCACCATATGATTTGACAGTTCTTTCAAGGATGAAAATGCCTATTTAAAAGGAAATTAAGTATAATGTGTCATCATTCAACTAAATGAAAAGGGTTGGAAATTTAATTTTTCAAATTTTTACAAAATGAGAGAGAGAGAAAGAGAGAAAAAAACCATTCTGTCACCTGATCACAAACTTTACACGTGAGCACAGCACTGACATGAGAATTTGCGGATGAAGACTTGTCTTCCGAAGAACGCCTGCAATGACAAAGAATTAGACACATTAAAAGTGGAGTATTTTACATGCATGTATTGTACTAGACAATGTATAAACTCAATGTTATGTAAAATAATGTATAAAGCGCATACATAAGTTTCAGTTTTTATAGACACCCTTGGAGGGAGAGCGGTCACTCACTCAGGGGTTTGAAATTCAGACGACAACCGAACGAACAAAGTAGTTATCTTTCTTGTTCAATTTTGTGACTTTTTAATTGACAATAATTAAAGTTGGTCATGAGGGAAGGTTACTGTTTCGTGTGTGAAAGACACTTCGTGAAAATAGCTGAACATCAAAACAGGGATAATCATAAAAGACGAGATATATTGAAGAAGGAACGACAACAAGTCTGGAATGATGAGTGGGGTAATTTATGAGACCCTTCAGTCCTGACTAAACCTCCAGTTAGAATTACTTCTAACAGAAAGAAGAATTTGGATCGAGCCAACATTCCTTCAGGTAAACATTTTATCAATAATTAATAATACTTTGTATTTCATCTAAGTTTCAAAGAGAGAAATGAATATTTTTGTTACTGTAGAAAGAGTCATTGGGTCAGACGGGGTCAATGCTAATGACACTGGAACTGTAGCATGCAAAGAGACTGCTAATCACAGCTCCTCATGGGTTTCACACATGTATTATTCTGGCCAGTTGAAGTATGAAATTTTCCACGATTTCGCTGTCAAGATAGAAGGGCTCTTCAATTGTCGTACAAAGTAAGTTATTATTTGAACAAATTATTATTATTGACGAAATGAAAATAGCCAGATTATAATCATATTTTTATATTTTACAGGCTTTTTACATATATCCGTTATTGTGCATGGCATAATATCGTTTTGTAAGTACTATTGTTTTAAATTTTCGTATGTAAATACAGTCAGTATTTAATGTATGATTTATTTTAACAATGTCTGTAGTTATACTGGAAAGTCTGGTGAAGAGGTTAAACGTTATGTAACTCAGAAATTGGTTCACATTAACGAATTTCGGACTGCTCGTCTGAACTTTATCAAGAGAAAGAATCCTAATTGGACACTGACTGACATGACTGAAGAGTTGGAAAAGGAATTCATTGATTCGTTTCCTATTACTATTGGACGAGAGTCTCCTTTACTAAAACAACATTACACTCCGAGTAAGTACACGAATAAATTTCATACTGTCTCTCTCTCTCCCTAACTACTGTGTGTACACTATTGTTGTAATTTGATTGTAATAGTCATCCAACATTTTTGTCGTGGGGACTGTCACCCTGGAAATCTGCGTTTTTCAGTCATCCAGTCATTTTCTGATAATGCTGCCATGGATAGAGGGGAAGCTGAATTAGCTACTCAGACCGGGTCTTGTGAGCTGTGGAGGGGAGGGCATAATATGCAAGTTCCATCGGTAATAACACATTAATAAAATAATAATGATCAATTTCTAGTAATGTATTACAAAATACTAATATATTTTAATTTGTCAGGGTACTAGCTCAACTGGAGTTCACATGTCAATGCCGTATTCACCTGGATTCTTTACTTTTGCCCCTATGCATGATTTTAATGCAATGCAGGATTTTAATGCAATGCAGGATTGGTTAATTGCACGAGATTTTAAAATGTAAGTAATACAAACTTGGAGTTTTATCCCTAATTGGTCTATTGCGATGTGCAATAATGACAGGTTCATAATATTTGTGTGTTAAAGACCGTCATGGTATCATCCTCGCTTCCCACTCGGAAATATTGAACAGGAAGGAGGAATTTCCACTGCCAACCCAGTCTCTCCCTCTTCCACTTCTTCCTCATCTTCTTCTGTCCCATTCTCAGACGAGGAGATTGAACTAGTAATGATTGAAACTAGAAAAAACAAGGCCGCAGCCATTGACATTCTCTTCACATGGGAAGAAGCTCGTGCAAAGAGGGTTAAACTTGATTCATAAATTAATTTTTCTGTTGTTGAAACACTATATTAATGTTACAGTTTCATTATGCTAATTCTACATGAATACTAACTTTTTGTTATAAATGAATTATTAATTGTCAATTAGGTAGAAATTTTCGATCATATACTCATCGATTGTATGTCGCTAATAATGTATTTTCAAAATGTATACACAATAGCCATAAATTTTCAATGGTTCATTGACTGTTATGGCCACATTATATGGTTATAGCATTACTTCAGTATGTCTTTGTACACAAGTAACGATAATGCGCAAATATTTGTATGCAATTTATAATTGAGTAGTTGTTATGGGACAACTACTCAATAGTGAAAGACCTTGATTGAAATCAAATAGTCAAATATATTTATATACCAGGAAATCAGTTGCTCCTGAGAAATTATATTGGTGTAGTGTTGAGTCTGTTGCATGTGTGACGTCATCTCGGCCAAAGATCGGAAAGATTGTCCACACCACATACACTTGAGAATCTGACGAGTTTGCTCCGCTCCTTTCCCTAACCACACGTCTTGTCCTGGAGAATACAAAACAAAAATCCATGTCAACCAAATCCTTACATTTATCATAATGTGTGTACTATCATTTTAACCATTTCATGAATTTCATTTCCTCACCTCTGACTAATTTCCTTGGTAAATGAACTGTTTCTGTAAAAGCCAGACAAAAAAATATGGAGTTAAAAATTGTATAGAGAAAATCAAAAAGATAACAAAAGAGTGAGTGAGAGGGAGAACAAAGTTGTAAATTTCTCTTCTTCATTTTTGAGTCATCATGTTGCGATCCATCATTTCATTATCAGTAATTATTACTTTTCATCCATTTAATGTCTCATATAAAAGATACAGGTAATAATAATGGGAGGGACCCCTCTCCTCATTCCCTATACCACCAATCTCTGGGTGTATCACAAAGAATATAAAGATATGAGAATGCGTGATATATATTGAAGGAAACAATGGTCAGACACACACAAAGAGGGTAGGGAGAACTCTCTTTGACATCATCGTACCGTCTTAGTCTCGCTTGATATAAGAAATAAATTAAATGATTCTTGAGTCTGAGATTGAAGGAAGGAGAAAGAGGAGGAGGGTGGGGGGGGGGGGGGGGG
>WJFB01000123.1:0-68466 GCA_009870185.1 Pygmarrhopalites habei
AAAAAAATACACTGAAAAAAGTGGAAACTAAAAGAATGATATTTAAAAACTCAAATCGTTGTACATATTAAGTTTTAAACAAAATTAGAGGAGGAAGGGAAGATTTTAGGGATTTCAAGAAAAGTTGATAAGATAATGATGAAGATGATGGGAGATTACAAATGCTCAATATTATATTTAATTTGTGACGAAAATCATAAATGTGAACACACACACTGTGCGTGTGTGTGTGGTCGTGGTTTTGGACGACAGTTCAGTGACCTGGAATGTGAATGTGTGTGCGTAGAGAGTGATTTTTCTGGGGCTAAAAATTTATTTATATTTGATTAGGAAATTTCGGAAGGAGTGTCAAAAAAATTTATATATGACAAGGCCGTTGTGTTACATTAATTATTATAGTATCACTATTCGTACACGAGTGAGAGAGAGAGAAATTAGTAAAATTGTTAACTCGAATTTTTAGAAAAATACTGTTGAAAATATATAAGTAAAAAAATGGTGCTTCAGCATGATGTAAGAAAAAAATATATAGAACAGAACAAAATTATTAATACATAGTGAATACTGTAATGTAAAAGATAAGAATCAAAATACAATAATTTTATTACATAGATTAAAAATTAATAAAAGTTGTCATAATAATTAAATTTTAAAAAAATAATTATTATAGGCTTTGAAAATATACAGATAAGATTATAATGTAAAAAAAATAACAAGAAAATCCAAATGCGTGGATCAATGTCCTAATTAACTGCTATAAAAAATGGAGATGAAGGTGGTGAAAAATGACTAATTAAATTATAATCATGTACATAATAATAATCAACGTTCTTATATCCATACAAGGAAGGATAAATAATGTAGAATTATTTACTACTTAATTATTAATTGTAAGTAGATGACAAAAACCAATTGTCACACAAAAAGTGGATCAAAAAAGAAAGGGAAAGGAGAAAGTGACAATTGTACTCAACTATCCTGTTTTTTGTTCGGAGAAAGTTTTAGATAGATATATATATACATATATATGATATACTTTAAACACTAATTGCACTGTGTAGAACTGGGCTGATGCCAAAAGAAGATGAAAATATATTGTACACATGTCATCGCATGCACATATATTATATACACATACAAATAGTGTGAAAGCCAAAGCTTGAATACATCTGTTTAAAAATATATATTGTATATACACACACAAGAGAAATATATATATAGTCTCCTCTCCTGTGGTCGATTACATTGTACATTATGCGAAGATTGGATCACCGGTTATTACAACAGCCAACGCCAATGGAAGTAGACAAGGAGGAGGAGAAAGCAGAAGAAATTACGGATATAATAGGGAAATGTGAACGGTACCTTTTTTTGTGAAAATTTAATGGAGAAAGTAGAAGAGGAGGAGGTGGAAGACGACGAAGAGAACGATCAGCATAAATCGATTGACAATGAAGGATGAATGATGGAATGAGAAGATATTCTAATAATATAGAACGTACACAATCACACAATCACATACACATACATACATTACACAACTTATAGGCTGTACAACATGCATAGTCATGACGTTGTAGTAGTCTGTCGAGACGGACGAATTCTGTTGCCGTTATAGATGAAAATTGTCACGAAAAATAATATAAAATATAAAAATGAAGAAAAAAATTCTACAAACTTTTCTTTCTTTTTTTGCATATCTTATTTTCCCCAATAAAAATTTGAACAGTCTTTAATACCATTTCATTGGAAAGGATTTTCCTGGGACAAAAAAAGAAATATCAAACCATTTAAAGTATCATGTCATTTCATAGAGCTCCACATATTCTAATGTAGTGAAAGTTTTGAATATCTTCTGGACTTTAAAAAGCCCTCTCATACAGCATATGTGTAATCCTTTCGTGAGGATAAAACACACACGTTCCTCCCATTCAATTTTTCCTGAGGCCCCTATTTTCACTGTGGACAGTATCACTCCCTCACAAAAAAAACTTGTGTCTTTCTCCTCAAATGAGAGAAACGCAAGGGAAAACAGTCCCCCCTTCGCCACCTCCAGCAGAGCGAGTGGACTAGGATGGAATCCTGGTTCCCGGGAGTTAAGCTAAGAAGCACTGCTTGTACCTCTTTCTCCCTCCCTACCCTTGCAAGGGGAAAGCAGACTCAAAGGCCACACACAAAGAGAGAGAGAGAGAGAGAGAAAATACATAGTGTGGTTTTCCCTCTGCACTGGCTACATGGTGATACAATATTTACCATATCCAGTCGAATGACTTCTATAAGGGATGAAAGCTTTGACATGAGTCGGCGTACCGTGTACCCTCTCCTACTACCCGGGTGTCCCCCATCACTATATTTTCCCTCTTTCATTCCATTTTGTACATCTTCTCTATTTTACATCTCCTCTCCAATCAAGTCTATTCATTTTTCATATTTTTTTCGGTAAAATCTCTCAAAACTCAGAGCGTCCGCTGAATTCTGTGTTCCTTTTGGAAATCAATTGAAACCGGATTGAGTTGAATAGTTTTTGCAACCGAAAACTGAACTGACAGATTCAAAATGTCATTTCTTGAGAGTACGGTAGCCCAAGACCTTTTGATATGGTCTGGGGTATGTACTAAAGCGTTTACTCCAATCAATATTATCACCTCTTGAAGTCACCCTTAGAGAGAGAGAGAGAGTCTCTCTCTATGAAATTCACAGTATGCATTTTGTGCCATGCCGGAACCCGTCAATGCATCCCTAGTTTCGTGTGGAAAATATTTTATGTATGACTTATACTCTCTCTTTGTCCTCTGTCCTATGTAGTAAGTATGTGTGTGTGATGGGGAGTAGAAAATCAAGTGGAGAAATTCTGCTGTGTAGTTTCTGGGAAAGCAAGGTTCTTTTTACTACGGCCCAAGGAGAGTCTGCGTCATCCCTCGTCCTCCCCGACTAAAACCGATGAATGCAATACAAACATTGTGTAGTTCATATACTAGTCTCATAGTACACACACTCACAACATTTTACTTATGAACCACTTGTGTATACCCCATACCATACGGTGTGTAGTGTATTGTACGGGACCACGATATACACACATATACGGAGGAAATGTCCTCCTCCTCCTCTCCTCTCTTTCTCTCTCTGTAATAATGTAAAGTTCAAAGTGTACATACAGTAGATGCTGAATGGCATTTAAAAGTGTTTTTTGGTGCACTTGAGGAGAACTCTTTACATAGCCACGACACTGGTCGCCTCTCTCTCCGCTGTTCCGTTGTGTGTGTGTACAAGAAAAGTGGTGGAGTGACAGTGTGACTGGAGGTGCGGGATATTATTATTATCATCATTATGGGTTGTATAAATATGTAGAATATTTTAATATGCACGACTGCCACTACTACAGTGTTTCTTGTATATCAAAAATTTCCTACATATTTTCAAGTGTGAAGACAACTCTCTTCCTTTTCAATTGAGTCAAGGGAAAAGTTCATCAGGAGAATCATAGAATATACGTACAAAAGAAAGAGAGGGAGAGAGGAGGGAACTTAAGTCTGTTCTTCGTGGATACGTGTGTGTGAAGGAGGAAGAGAGTGTTTTTTTGGATATTCATTAAAATTTGTCGTGTGTCTTGTGCATTGTGTCGTCGTCGACCCTGCACGATTTTCTTAACATCCCCGTCGGAGGATTCTTATTAAAAATTCTTCTTCTTACATTTTCCCTACCATCCTTTTCCCTCATCCTCACTTTCTATCCTGACCATTTCGAACCCTGACTTTCTTCCTCTATCCTCCTGTTGACAGTCGGCTCGGTAACAACAACCCGGTGGCAAGTCAATTCGAATAAAATTTAAAGAAAAAAAATATACGTCAAACGTATACGTTCGAGTCAAAAACTTTTTGTTGGAAGAAGGAAAATAAAATTTGTGCAAAAAATTGTGTCTTGAATTAAAACCTACAAAATATCTGACAAACTGTCACGTGTGTCTGTGGTCTTGTGTGAAACAAGTCTTTACATTTTTATCTTTCAATCACATTTCAAGTTATTCTCAATTTAGCTGTGGCTTTTGAGTAAACAACTCGATCTCATCTCTTCCTATCAAATTACATTATCAAAAAAATTGAAAAGTGAGACCAAAGAATACAACAAGAAAAAATACTTTCACTCTATCGACATTTGACTAGTGGAAAGGATTGTGGATTGATAAATCAAATATTAATTACCGGCTTCAATTAACCCTGTCTCTCTCTGGAGAATTCATTTTGTCATTTGTTGTAGAACCACAGTCAACCGGCTAGACCTCACCATGTGTGTGCTTACTTGTCTTCTGAACTAATCGCGTGTAGTTGAGTCGTTATTGACCTATTGATGTACACACATCATCAACAACAAATTTCCTCGTGTGTACTTCCGTGTGTGTGGCCCAGACCAATACACCGTACAGTCAGTCCCGGTTAATAATTTAAATATCCAATTTTCTAAAAATTGTCATCCAAATATTGTGTGTGCGCATTTCTACTGCAGAACATTTTAATATCATCAGACAAGGGAGAAGGAAAGTAGTGGAGATCATTAATTTACAAAATTGAGTTCAATTGGAAGAAGAGTCATAAAGAGTGGAAAGGAAAGAGAGAAATTCCACGGAAATTCATTTGCCATTTTGCAAAAATAAAATAAAAAAGGGAGGAAGGAAGGAAGAGAAAGCAGGGGACGAGGACAGGGACAAGCCGAAAGGAATAAGAAGAAACGGAAGAGGAGCTGAAATTTTTCATCATCATGGATTGGGGGTAAGTATGGCATTCTACATTCATAGGGACTCCTTTTCTCTGGTTCCTTCTTCCCTAGAAAAGAAGAAGAGGGAAATGTCTGCATATGAAATTTAAATTTGCATCGTACATAATCCTTGAGATTCCATCGTCCCCCCGTGGAATTCTTTTTTTATTAGTGCCCTCTAATAATATTATGTGTACATACACACACATATATACATACAAGTGAGGCCGAGTTCCATACTCAACATTTGAATAGGCTTCCGTTTTCATGTGAAATAAATCAAAAGTTGTGTGTGTGTTCTGCATTACATCCCATGTTAACTTGACATGTGAGAGGGAGGGAAAGAAAGAAAATATCGTGTACTTTCATCCATGCAAAATATCCTTTTGTAAATACAATAATTGTGGAGAGAAAGAGAGGGAAAATATGGTGAACATGTAAAAGGTATAGATAAAAGGTTCAACGTCAATGATTTTCATTTGTTACTCTCTCTCTCTTTCTCTCTACCCCTCCCTTGTATTGTTTCTCTCTCTTTCTCAAAAATTCTAATGTCATGAAAGAAAGGAGAGAGAGAGTTATTTTTTGCAAAAAAGGGAAAGAAAGAGAAAGTACTGTATATAACGGCTATTTGTCGTGCTTTCACTAGATCTAGCAACAAATTTTTGTTGGTCAAACAACCCTATAATTTTCTTCCAACTCTTTTGCTTTTCGTGTGTGTGTGTGTGTGAGTGTGTCTACACTAATAATTACCCGACACAGCAGAAACCAGATAGCCCTGTAAATACACATTGCCCAAACGTGTGTGAAAGTTTTTAGCTTATCTATACAGTCAATATAATGTGGAGTAAACTGTAGTATAAAATATTACAATGGACCATAATCCAGTTTTTTCCCTGAATATAAATATGTAATGCATGTAGGCCGGGTTAAAGTTATTCCTACTACCAGAATCGTAGTCAAGTCATTCCTGAGGTCATTTTTTGTTAGTTCAAATTTCTCTCTTTGGCTCTATGGCTCAAGGAATTTATAGGCAAGGAGTATAATCTAATATTATTATTATTTCAATTGACCTTTATAACCCCGCCATTTGTCAGTTTACACAAATTCCATATTTATTGCGAGCAGAGACAGAAAGAAGGATATCACATTAGTATACTGATCCGGGTCAATCCTTGTGTGTGTGTGTTTGTGTGTGTGGTATTCTGGATATTGGATACAGGGAATGGGTTTTGATAAATTATTTTACATAAAGAGAATGAAGGAATTATTGAGACCAAAAATAGGATTATCATTGTAATGGGATACAAAGTGAAAGAAAGAGAGAAGTAAAGAAAGGAACGGACAGACTCGATAAAAAATTCAATCGAAAACGATTGATTTACTCTCTAACCTTGAAGGAGGGGAGAGGGACGAGTAGGTATTAAGGTTTGTGTATCGTTGAAACACCTTACTGGTTGGAGAAAGGAAAGGCTCAAGAATAACTGACTACCTCCACATTGAAGGTTAAAGGGAATGACACACATTTGTCAGAGTAAAAGAGTGATAGAGGGGCAAAGACCACCTTCGAAATTTGACAAAATTAATTCAGTATAAATGTCCAGGACGTCCAAATTCAAAAAATGACAACAAGCTTCAACATTGTCCTTCCTCTTCTAAAATGTAAGCTAGCTTCATAGCAGTAGTAAGATGAATTTAACTGAAAGTAAAGAAGGAACAAAGAGAAAAGCTTTTTTTGTATAGTGGAGCAACGCTTAGTTCCCCTCGTAGATGGAACATCTTGGTTCACTTTCTTAAACCCAACTCTCCTTCTTCGTTTTATCCCCCTCACAAGAAAATCTCGTTTAATATTCCTTCCGCAACTAAATTCTTCTATTTATGGTTCCACTCTGCAATTTAAATTTTTAAGATCTTGCTATACATATTAATACACATTTAGTAAATTCCTATTGAATAAAGTTACAACGTCTGCCGGTGCTACAATAACAATTCTGTACTCCCTCGTGTATGTGTGTTGTATTTGGAGTGTAAGTATTATGACCAGGTAAATTGTACTAGTCCCTCCACACACACACAACACGTATAATACACGCACAGAGTTCAATTTGAATGCAAGGAATGTAGAACCTGAGTCTGGGTTGACGATGGTGGGGAATGGACTGAGCGAGAACAAAGTGGTCATTGTATGGTGATTCCTCATCGTTCATCATCATATCGTAGACTTGAACAACACACATCCATCGAGGAAGGTAGTACGTAGTAATAATAATAAATTGTAGTTACACCTCCCCCTCCTCCATGTAACTCCCAAACTCTTAATAGTTATTTCATAATCAACAAAGTCCTAACTCAAAAGTACACAAAGCAAGGCCGGTCAATGCCTCCTCCCATCACACACACACATCACATTCATGTATACCTTCCCATCTTGAACAGCAGGGAGAGAGAGAGATACAAATTTAAATTGAGGATGATGTGGCAATGTGACACAGAGAGAGAGAGCAAGACAAAAGGATGCACGATGTGTATTTTTTATCACTCTCTCACATATGCAATGAAGCCGCTACAGGCTACAGAAAAGGCATTGTCAAGGCAGCTGGTCTTTTTTATTTCACATACTACACAGCCACACACACACACATCCACATCAACACATGTATTGTCATTATGACATGCACTTACTTTAAATTCAATTTAGTTCCAAGGATTAAATTTAAGGTTAATACCGCACCACCACAACTAGTTACACTAGCACATCCTCCTCCATCTGCATAAAGGATAATGATGACAATGTTTGGCTGATGTTATCAGAGCATCAAAATGTTAATTTTGATCAATTCATAACGGACAAAAGGGAGGAGGATCGAGGATGGATTGTCTCCTCTCCAAGAAACAATGACACAGAATGAAGAAATGTGACAAAAAGACAGATTGCAGTCCATGTCGCCTCTCACTCATCCATGAGCCGTTGATCACGTGCTAATGACTCGTAAGGGAAAATAAATTATTAACTGTCCAAACATGATTGAGTCATGTTATGTAAGAGAGGAGTAGGGCTGTGTGTGTGTGTGTGTGGGATCTTGTTCTTGTCCTCCTCCAGTGCAGACTGAGTGTGTGTGTGGATGGAGAGTTGGCAGTTAGCAATTTAACAGAGCTGCTGGGAAATGTGGGATCATAAAATGCATAAAGGATCCCAGGACTCGGGCGCCATGAATGCAAACGACCCACAAAGAATAAAAAAAATATTCGTAAAAATGTTGGCTCTCTCTCGCACTCTCTCGCTCATTGTGTGTGTGTGTGTGCTTGATGTGATGAGGATGAGGAAGAGTCATCCCTGGATTGTGTGTAATTTAATTTCCATAGTTTGGGCATAAAAATGCGTTGCAAATATGGAAAAAATTGTCCCATCCTGTCACCAACTACTCCCCCACTTCTGTTCACACAAACACACGCACAAGCACACACAGGGAAGAGAGTGGTCATTTAAAATGTGTTGAATGTCATGTACTACTCTCTCTCTCTCTCGCTCTCTTGTCCCCCGTCATGTAATGAGAGTGCAAATTACTGTGGCACATCCATCCTCACGTACATTTACATGTCCCATTTGGACCGTCTCCTTCATTTTTTCATGTAATTATGAGGCGGATTTGCATTTTAAATTGTACATTCTCTCCCATTTATCTCCACTATCACACGCACACGCATTTTCTGTCACCCATTTCATTCCGTGTGTGTGTGTCGTACATTGTGAGGACTTGTCCTAAGAGTTGAAATGTAATAAATTTGACAGAGATTTTTTTTTCAACAGGAAGGAGATGACAAGATTCGTGTTAATAATTAAAGAGAATTTCAGTAGATAATAAGTTCAAAAAATAATTTGTTAATGAAACTAAAATTTTGAAAGATTAGGATGGGTAATTAAAAATAAAAACCTTAGCTCCCACTCTCGAGTCGCATTGTGTAAATGGAAATGGGGATGAAAAGAGAGAGACGTGCGTGTACGTTTGTGCGTGGATATGTGAGGAATCATACAGAGTTGTCATGTTCGCTAGTAATTAATTCAAATTTTAATCGACAATGCGAAATGAAATATTAATTTCCTCAAATGATACACATTTTACTCCTCCTCCTCCTCTTTTGTATTTTATCTTTATACCTTCCAAAGAGCTCACAATGACAATGTAACACACGAGTCCTGTGTAGTGTGTGTGTGTGGGAAAAGTTTCTCGGGAAATGTGGAATAGACTTTAATTTCTCTGTTCATATTAATTTAGGGATTAATTAATTTGGTGCGTGTGGGAGTGAGGAGGGAAATGAATGAGAATTGTGCACAGAGAGAGAGGTACGCAAAATGTTCGTGGACGATTATTATTTATTAGAGAGAGACTACTACTAAATTTCCCATGATCAAAAATACAAAATTGTATTTTCACAGGACACAATCATCCTTCCCTACTTCCCTCCACAACAAATTTAGATTGGGAACTCTTCCTCGTTCACGTTCAACTTTTTAATGGAAAGACAATAATTATTCCATGCTATTATTACACATCTATTATCCTAGTATAAATTAAATTGGTTTGGAAAAAAGAAGAGTCGAGGATTCATCTTGACTCCCTGCGTTGTCAAAAGTATGAGTCAGTTCTATTTAAAGGCTAAAATATTTTTTTATAATAATTAATGCAGATGAAATGGACTCCTCTTTTTTTGTCTACGACCGTAAAATATTGTCATCAATTTTTAAGTGTGTCTTCATATTAATAGGTACAAATATGGGAGGGAGGGAATAGAATAAAAGAAAAACTAGTCATTGAACAACATTGTACAAAAGGTTGACTATTGTCAACCTTTAACTTTTTTCTCTGAGTGAGTACAATAATAATAATCTGTAGTCAACTTTGCATTTTATTGTTTGTCCACGCGTAAAATAGGGGAGTTGAATCTTTAACAACTTGCTATAATACTTAAGTAGATGGCTAGGTAAGTGGCTTTGAGAATTAATTAAAGTAAAATTAGCAGAGTGGCTAATATTACAAGTTTTATACTGATCCCTGTCAACTCGAGATATTTTTTCTGTTCTCTATCTCCACTTGAAACATTTTTTTCTCCTCCTCTTCTTCTTCTCGTCTTCGTCGTTGTTATTATAGTTATCTCATGTTGTCATCGCCCTTGATATTTAAAAAGCTTTTCATCTTGTCCCTACCAATGAAATTTTTTATGTTGACTGAAGGAAAAGGGTGAGCATACTTGTAGCCTATTATGTACAAACACATGTACTTGTGTACTAGCATATTATGAGGATACAGGATGTGTACTTTGTCTGTATTTCTTCTGGGCGTATAAACTGGGTTAACTCATATTATTAAAATTCAAAATGAATGCTTTTTTGTTTTTTGTAAACTTCTTTTTTCGCAAGGTAATTTTGGACTCTCGTCTCAAGGGAATATATGAAGACCAAAAGAATTTTTAATTTTCTTGGAATATATGGTACTAAATCAAAAAGTATTTACAACAATAAAATCCTCCCTAAGCTTGCTTCTTTTATGCAATTTTTAAGTACACTGAGTGGCTATGGACATTAATATTTCCCTTCAACACACACACACACACACACGCACACACAGGCACACAGTGGTATGGTAGTGGTTGTCCACAATTGAAAGATAATGAAGAGAGGGGAACCTAGTAGGGACACAATTTGTACTGGTGGTTAGTACTGCTGATTGTTAAAGTGAGTTAAAGTCGCGAGTGTTTATGCAAATTAAATGGTGGGTTGTTGTGAAATGTTGTTTTGTTCAAAATGAAAGGTTTTACATGGTCTAATAGTAGAGAGAGGGGGAGGGAGAGAGCCTTTTGATGATTATTGGCATAATCATCTTTAGCTCAACATTTGTTTTTCATGTTTTCATCCTTGCAAAATGCGAAAACATGTATCTACTCGGAGTGAGTGTGTGTGTGTACATATACTTTGCACTTTATTTGCTTGATCTACATCCTCCACACACACACACATAACATTGAGATGGCCTGTCCCATGTCCATGTAGTACACCCATTCTCTGTAATAATACAGATGGAGAGAGAGAGAAGGAAAATAAAAGGGACTGTCAAGAGGGAGAACAAGACATCATTTAATGATGATTAATAATTCCAAGAAGGAAAAAAAAGACCTATCATAATATTATTATCCCTTATTATAACTTTCCTTTTTCTTCTTCTCAACTTTGTCTTCAACTTTGGACTTTGCTTTTTAACCCTCCTCCTTCATCTGTCAAATTATTCTAAATATGATATGCTGCACTTATGTCCCTTTTGTAGTTGGTGACCATTTTACTGACCTCTGTAGTGTACATCCTCAAGGCGAGATGGGCTAGCCAAACAAATTAAATATACAGAGAGACGGGGAAAAAAGGTAATCAGGAAATATTATTGGCGATCAGGAAAAGATAGGCAAGATGATCTGATTTTTTGATCTGTACTTCTCTCCTAGTTGTAACAACTTTTCTGCTTGACATGTCAGTAATGACAAATGTTGTCGTTGTCACAATTCACTCTCAAACAAAAACAAAATATTTATGAGTTATTTCTCTTTCTCTCTCCCTCTCGTCAGAACAATACAAAGTCATTGGAAAATCACTGAATCATTTGTACACAGGAGCAATAATAATATTTGAAAAAATACAAAATGTAATGAAGATTTGTAAAGAAGGGGGTTATTGTGTGGAGATGTGTGTATCATAATGAGGGAGGATTTATGAGGTCTCCTCTACAATTCATTGGATTGGATTGTTGATGGGAAAGACAAGGAGGTTTTTCTCCATCGAGGCGAACGAACAATAGGGGAATAATGTAGTGTTATGTGGGATCGTCAGATTTTTATTCCCTCTTTTTTTTATTTTGTCATTTAAAATTTACTACCCATTTTACATTCTAACAGTACTTCCCCTCCCTCCTCCTTCTCTCTTTCTCTTGAGGGAGGAATGGCAAAATAAACAACAAATATTGTCTCTCAATGGCCTTGGCCATTTCACCAAACTCCACAAGTTTCACTGTGTGTGTGTGGAGGGTAAAGACAGCAAACAATTTTTCTATTCAATATTTTCTTGTTTCAATTTTAGAAAAATTGTTGAGGAAAACTGGATCGGATTCTTATCATTTTAATGATTCAAGTTCACCTCTCCTCTTTATAAATTAACCAATTGTGACATTATAATTTCCATTGTCCATTCTTCTTCTCACATAATTTTAAGAAGATTGGGTGGCTGTGTGTGCAGAAAAATTGGGGGAGGGGAGAGAAAAATGGTTTTCGTCTTTAGTCCTAGTTAACGGCTACATTTTAATGAAAGATTACTCTCTTGTTATTTATGTGGAAGTTAAACAGGTTTTAATTTGTAGTTTTGCATTATTTAGAGGTCGGTCCATTATATTTACTAGAAATGAAAGAGACTTTTTTTTCTCTCTTTGCAGTTCATTTTATCACTCAATTTCCCCGTTGGATAACTCAATAGAGAGTTATCGACTTGTGAGCGAATAATAATAATAGTAATGAATGACTCTCTCAATTAGTTCTCATTTCACAGAGAGAGAGAGAGCAAAAACAGCATTGAGTGCCATGGGAGTGTATAAGTATAATGTAGAGAGAGAAAGAGAGAGAGAGAGAGAGCGTGTTGATGGTGTATGATGGTGAAAAAAATATGGATCGAGATTAAATGATGAGACTAATTTGCAGTTTTTAGTTTCAGCACACATCATCCTATGTCTATGATGTTAATGTTGATGATGACGATCCTCCCTGGCCCTGAAAAACACAGTCTTATCTCACTCATCAAATTACACTCATTAATCTAACTGGCCCCATGCATACTACACAACACACACACAACACAGACACACACACACACACACAACTCAACACATTTCCATTTGATAGCCAACCGAGTTACATAAACTTGGGGTGGAGGACTGAATAAATGAACGAATCATCATTCTATGTGTATGTGTGCAATATTTTACAAAATGCAGGTCAAGTTTTTTGAAAAAAACAAATAAAAAAATTGTTTTTGTTCATCATGGCAAAGCCTTCAAGTTTTGTTTTACCCCTGCGCTGTAGAATTATGGTTGAATATAGTACAGAAGGATCCTTGTTTGTTTCTGATGGAATTTTGTGTAAAGATTGAATTGACAAGGACTGTCAAAATAAAGGATAATTGAATATTGGGAATTGAATGGAGTGGGTGGAATAAAAATTGTTTTGTGTGGATATGTGTGGAAAAAATGGAATTTGATTAGATTACACGTATTTTCCATTTTCGGATAGATCTGGGATAAATAAAAATGCATCTGCAGACAGAGATGGGAGGGGAACTGGGAAGGGAGAGGAGAAGAGGAGGATGGGTGAGAAGAGATGGGAAATGAATTAAGGAGGAGATGGACAGAGAGCCCTGTCCTGTCCTCTCTTTTTCCTGTCGATCCTAGGATGCCAGGGAGATGTGATGTGTGATTGGTTATGATGAGACTGAGGGTAAAGTAAGTAGAGAGAGTACTTGAGGGGGGATGGAGAAGGGACCTTTCAACCAGACTCTGTGTGTTTCGTACCTTCAGCTGAACATTCATTGAATTGAATTGGACAACAGAGCGGACCCTGACAGTTTAAGTGCTTGTATATTATGACTGTGGGTATTGGGGAATGGAACATGGCATCTGTACACAGTCAGGGCTGAACATTTTGTATATATATATATATATATAAAAGTGCGTAGCCTTATATGTACGCACAGGGTTTTTTGGTAGTGGGAAATAGAAACCCTGGGTCCCCTTCTCCATTCTCTAGCCATACATGGGATAGCAAGGCCACGGCCAATAATACTAGATTTTCCTACAGAGTACTCCATATGTGTACCCTCAGCTCTGCCCTGGCTCATCTTCCAATACTATAATTGTACAACACACACACACAACTCACTCTCACACACTCACAAGCGGATGTATAGCATAAAAGTTTTTTTAAATAATAATATAGGGAGAGATCGGGGATATTGGATTACAGATGGGGAATGAAGGGAACACTGGCAACATTCCAAAGAGTAGTACTATTCCTTATTCCTTGGCAACATTCAAAAAAGGCCCTTAGAACCTTCACACAATAAACTGAGAGTGAGTGTGTGTGGATTTTGTTGTAGATTTTTTTTGAAAAGTCCTTTTGCTAATATTTTCTTGTACTACTACTATGTAGTTGTGTGTGTGTTATTCCAGATGCACTCCGGTGGATGACATGTTGTCTGCTGTAAGATGTAATAATTATTAAGAGGAAGATGGCACATGTCCAAGGATATGAGGGATATTAAATGGCTTTCAAAGATTATTAGAAAATCAACTTGTCCTCTCATGTAATATTAAATCTGAGGTTTTCTAGTACTCTTTACTCTGTCATATTCCTTTACCATCCTCATGTACTGTACTGTACATGTGAGTATGGACTCAATTTTATCGTGTTGAACTTCAACCCTGACTCCAAACAGATAATGATACACACACTACACACTCATACAATTGTACATATTATATATGCATGGAAAGGGAAAATCAACCCACACACTCACAGCTGCAGCTGGAAAGGAAAAATGATAACTGTATTAAACCAAGATTAATAATAGTATACATTTCAAAAGTGCTCTGCACTCAAAAATAGAAAAGATTCTGCATACGCGTTGATGAACCTAGAAATTATTACGAGTTAAAATTTCAGTTCCAGAATATGAGCAAAAAATTTTTTTTTGAATACAGTGAATCAAAATTTTGATTAAAAATTGGAAAAATAGAATGGAGGGAGAAATGTGGATGATTTAATGGAATTAGGGGGAAGGTGCAGCTGGAATGCGGAGGTTTTTGACTTGTGGAGGAAGTGTGTGTAGATTGAGTGTGTCCCGATACCCGGTTTCCGTTGCATCCAGGAGTTTTTCCCCAAAGAAGAGTAGTAGATTCCCTTTATGCGTTGACGGTGCGCACTGTGTTGTTGTGGTTCTCATCTCCCCTCTTCTCACCTCCGTTCCTCACACAAACCTCACATGCAGATGCAGAGGCAAGGATACCACAACTCCTGTTCACATTTCATTTTCTCAAACTTCTCTTTATTCTCCGAGCGGAGAATCCTCTCTCCCCCTTTTCAAATTGTGCAGTGTGTGTGTGTGTTTTTTAAAAAATTTCGAACCCATCAAACTGTGTTGTCTTCAAAAATAGACAAATAAATATCAAAATTCTAAGGATTCTAAGGGGAAACAACTGTTTACATTGACATTTTTCAAAGTTCTCAGTTTGAAATTCAAAGTCATTCAGTGACAACAAGTGTTTGTTGAGTACGTGAGCTTATTATTTTTGTGAGGAATTTCGAAGGGTTTTTTTGAAGAAATAATTTTTGGAAGTTGTAGAAAAGAGTACAAAAAACATTTTAAAAAAAGGAGTTGTAAAAATTGTATTTTAATTCCTTTTCAAAATATTAGGATTCAATTGTTGTTTTGTTGGAGTTGAATTGAACTTGAAGAAAGAAAATTTTGATTGACTGTTTTTGATATTTGATTGGTTCAGTAATATCATCCGATCTCAAATTATTATAATTGTTATTACTCTGATTGTTTATTTTATAATCGAACGAACCTGGGAACTCAAAAGAATGGAAGAAGGTTCTTTGAAAAAGTGAATTGTTAAATATTAAAGTGTTAAACTTTGGATTCAGTTTTCATTTGTCAGAAGTTCAGAAGTTGAAAACTTTGGCCGTGTCATTTTTGTTAACAGAAGAACTCATTCCATTTTGTTTTGGATAATTTTCTTGATTGAAAAAAATTCTTTTCGGCATCGAATATTTTCGAAAATAAAAAAATTAACAACGAAGATTTACCTTATGAAAGAAAAGAGGAAAGGATTTGAGATAATTTATATTAAAAAATGTGTAATTAATAATCAAATTAATGAACGTGTTTGTGTGTGTGTCATTTCTGTTTTTGGAAATATCACCAACTTAAATTAGTCATTGACTTAAAAGTGTTTCGTAATTTGTGGTTTGAAAAAAACAACTTCTTTGAGAACACAACCGTCATTCTAATATTCAGTGACGTTGATGGGAATTTATTAGTTACTTAGTTTAAAATTTTTACTGTCGTGTATGACAAATTACTTTGTGAGTGTTCCAAAAATACAACAACAAAAAAACAACGACATTATTTATTTCATTTGGCTCCCTGTCCTTCCCTTGTTTGTCTGTTGCATTGATTAGTAAATAAAAATTTCTTTTACTTCAATGATAAGGGAAATAATTCCAAATCCTACCAGTTTATTCAAGTCATCGTCAAAAAGGATTTCTCATCGTAGAACTCTGTCCAATTTTTATGGTTCAACCACCATTGTTGTTTGGAATATTTTGGAGTTATCTGGACGGTTGTTGATATGCGAAAAATCTCATTCGGTGAGTATCCACTACTCCTTTTTTATACTCTTTTGGTTATCATCACTGTTAAAATACTACACACATATATTTACTTCTAAAAAACTAGTTGCCGTCGTGTACATTACATTTTTATTGTGACCATGTATCCTATACTTGACTACTGATATCCTATCTTTGGGCAGTTTAGTCGTCCCTTTTTGCATTACCGTCAAATTATTGAAATTGATATCGGTCATAACAACATCCACACAATATGAATGTGAAAATTTCCCTCTTTACTTTGTTACCAACCCATTCCTACTTGTTTTACTTTTTAAGAGGGAAGGGGACACACATTCAGTCATTAGAGACATATACAGCTAAAACACACAGTGTGTCAATACTAAAATATGATGTGTGTAAAATGTAAGTAATGAAAATTTTTGAAAATAAAGTTGGCCACAGTGGTATTTGTTCAAATTGAAACAAAATACAAGAGTTTCTGGAAAAATAGTGTGTGTGTTTGTAGATAATAACATCAATACCATATTTCCAGTTACACTATCTCTCTCAAGGCGTACACCTTTAGTAGAGAAAGAGAGGAGTAAAAACAAAAAAAGTTGATACAAAAAAAGTTTTTGTGGTGTTGAAATATAAACTAGTTTTCTTGGAACAATTTACAATCTTGCTGCTCCTTTTGCTTTTGATCAATATTACTCTTTACTCTCCGACCTTCATCTTCTCTTTCTGCTCCAAAGGAATATGCAATTGGTTTGTATTGAGAATGTATATATTCAAATTCCTTGTGTGTGTGTGTGTGTGTCGTGTGTGTGTAAGTTCCCCTATAATTGCATGCTCCGTTTGTTATACAAGTATCTTGGATCACCGACATCGGCATCCAGTGCCAAGTTTTTCAAGTTGAAGATCATTTGTTGATTTTTTCCCCCAACATTCTCTCTCTCTATCTTATTACACAGCTAACACTGTTGCTCTTATCATATTCTCCCTGTACAGATATAGATAGTTGCTGTATTATTATTCTGGATTTTATTTAGATTTTATTGGTTTAGCTTAGGCCATTAAGTCTTCACATGGAAATACGAATCGAAGAAGAGTGTATGCCGTATGCAGTGCTAATGCACTGTGTGTCATTTTGTATCGAAAATGTGGTTGCTCCTTCACCAGACTGAAATGCTACTCTTGGTAGTAGGTAATATGATAGTATGGAATAGTGACCATGATTGTGGTCAAAAAGGTGTTGCTGATACTTACTATGGCATTGACCTACATGTTAGAGTCAGAGAGTTACATAGTAATACCTATGACAAAAAAAGCTATCATCTTTAGGATGCTCAGACCAATCAGTCGATTTTGTTCATAGTATTTGTGTGTCCTTGCTGTCCTTCATACTTAGTTTGTCTATTTACTTTCCGATGACATCTTTTTACCAAGTATTTTTTTCTCTCCTTTGTCACTTTCCTCATGATTACCCTGTGACAGTGTGTGTCTGCAGGAGCACACAACTCACAGGAGAGATGCAGTTGGTGCACATTTGCATACATGTATTTGGGAGGATTTAGTTATCTGTAGAAGTTGAAGTTGACACACACACACACAGGGAAAGAGAGAGACATGAGGGGGGAGGAGAAGAAGCACGTTTGAGCTTTATTGTTCTCACATGGTTTCCTTACATCGAATCAAAGCTTTAAACTGATAGGGATTAGGTACATTTTTAGATAAACCAGGATTAATGTCCCTGAGTAGTTTGGATCTCCGAACAAGAACAGGACTCACACACATTCCCAATACACACACACAATCAAATCAAGACCGATCGACTGGCGAATCCGGTTTATAATATCCCTGTGTACTGTCTCGTTACTCAATGTCAGGGCTGAGCTGAACGGACAAACGGTGCAAAAAACTCTTAAATAAAATTTTTTCTTCTTCCTTCTTCTGCATTCATACTTTTGTCCCCATTACACATACTACGTTTGTAATATTCCCTGTGTTTTCTGAACAAAAGTTGTATGGTATTCTTATCTGTCAGATAAAAATTTGTTTGAAAGAATTTTGATCTGATTTCTTCACACACACACACACGCCAAAGGAAAGTTAAGATGTGGATCACTCCGTTTTTGAACTCATTCCATGCAGTGTACTACTTTAAGTAGATTGTTCCATGAAATACTTTAACATGATGTACACACACTTTCACAGAATGTGTTCTTTAAACTTATTTTGTTAAAAAACTCTTGTTATTATGTTGTTCCTGTTCTATGTTAGGAGTGAGTGTATAATAGTAAATGATTATTATATATAAAGGAGAGAGATTACCTGTACATTCTTTCCTCGATTCTATGTTTCATAATACATATAAATAAACACTCTCTCGTCTTATGTACAAAGCTGCCGGTTACTCTCTTGAACTTTTTTTGTTGAGTCTCTTTGCGTGCGGAAGTACTCTAGTAGAGAGTAGAATATTTGAATGGACCAAGTAAAGCTCTTTTCCCCAGAACTTGTAATTAATTTTTTCCCCGTCCTTTTTTTGTCTGTCTTACATTTTAACATGATAATACTACACCTCAGTTCTTTCTTGCACTTGGCGTCAATTCTTATCAAGGAAAACTCTTTTGATAGAGAGAGAGAGAGAACTACATTTTACACACTCACAGCTCTCAATATAATATCTGTAGTCTTTAAATTCTTTTAAAGTGCTCACACAGAGAGAGAGGATCATTCTCAAGTAGTTTCACGTACAAGGGTACAATGAATGGTGAGGAATATCTGCATTCCCCTATTCAAATCTACAGACCCACACACACATGCAACATTACTATTATTAAGTCTTGTAAAAATTTGGGATTCATTATTCGCTGGTATGATAATTCTTCTCTGTTGAAATTTTAAACGACTCCAAAACACTTCATTGTCCGGTTTAAAATAAAAATAAAATGATTGGACCGAGTGTGCATGTGTGTGTTTGTCGTATATGGCCAGGTTTTTACATGGATGGACAATGGGAATTTTTGATTGACAATGACAATAATAGCAACAAAAAGAGGATAAATGATATAGAGAACATGGAGTACCTCTAAATGTATAATATATATTTGCATAAAAAACTTGTATAAATATTTTATACTGTCTCTCCCCCACTCACATCCATGTTCACTCTGCTCTATTTCTGCTATCTTGAAACCACCACACACACGCACAACACATACAGTGTTTGCACACACATACTGACATTTTGAGGCCAAGACATTGGCCGACCAAATATTTTTAACTTTGTACCCTTTCTGCACTCAATTCACTATATCACATGATGAGTTATTTCAACTTGGTCCGTCTACAGAGGAGGAGGAGGAAAAGGAAAAGCTCGCATCTAATGTAATTGAACTAACAATTCTGTACTGTACATCAGGACATGATATGGTTATTAGAATTCAAAAACTAGACCAAAATTACTTTTTTGGGCAAAAAGGGTTCTTCCAACTTGACACACATACATACACAGAACTTGAACCATAAATTAACTGACGAGCGTCTGGACTCCAGACGCTGGACACTGGAGAGAGAAAGGTGAATTACACAAGTAGACCCACACGCACCCTGTGTCAACAGATGTCCACAATTTTCTTTATGAAATTCAAAAATGAAACTTTTTTTTACTTTAGTCATATTTC
The DNA here is from genome assembly GCA_009870185.1 of Pygmarrhopalites habei. Classification (NCBI taxonomy): domain Eukaryota; kingdom Metazoa; phylum Arthropoda; class Collembola; order Symphypleona; family Arrhopalitidae; genus Pygmarrhopalites; species Pygmarrhopalites habei. The sequence goes on from WJFB01000123.1 coordinate 19,854, forward strand.
ACATTTCTTTCAGTCCATCCAGACATCCTGTCCAAGTTTACTAGTAGAAAAGTTTTATTTACTATATTAATATTTTTGGCCTAAACTAGTCGAAAAAGAAATGTTAATAAGATCCTTCTATATGTACCTATGTCTATTTCTTTTTTAAAAAAACAAAGAGGAAGAACCGTGATTAGAAATTACAGTGCGCAGTATTGATCAGAGGGTAAAGGTATCGGGTGGGGAAAATGGAATTTATGGTGATTATCTCCAGACCAGGAGCTTCTGTACTTTCATTTTTTAATTCCTCCTTTTTTGTAAACCATTTCCCCTTTGTACTAACTACACCCATTATACATCATGTCACTAATAGGTCCTGTGTAAATTATAAACCAAAAACTCCTACTTCATCCTCTGTGATTAGATATATATAACCCTGTAATCATAATTACACTGTACAGGCCTCCTTTCTCCCCTTCTTTTGTATATTAACTGTTTAAATTCATCATTATGATTGGGCTATATGATCCTAGCCGCCTACTACCCTTTTCCACAAGAGAGAGGGAGAGAGACAGGGTATTGGGTTTTTGGGTGTGAAGGTTAAAAACAATTTTCTCTCTGTTTTGTGCATTTCTCCCTCCATACGTTTGCATAGCATAGGTATACATAAGTGTATCGTGTCCATTTTGTTTTTGAAATTTTACATAGTCGGCTGTTCAGGCAAGGAAAGGGTTCTCATTAAATAAGTATTGCTAGACAGAGAGTATTAATGCGTTGAAAATGCACCGGTCTTGTTAAACATATGGATATGAGATGAGGACTCCTGCACTAATGAAGAATTATGAGGGGTGTAAGTAAGCAGAGACAAAACTTGTCTTTTAAAAATGGGTCACAAGCAGAAGGATATTTTTCAAAAACATATTTGATGACATGAGATGCAATAACTACTTTTCTACACACAAGTATTTGTTTTGAAAATTAGAAAAATGTGATGAGTCGTGGAGACGAGATGTGGATTGTGACTGTCGACTAGTTATTGTGGGTGCATGGAGGAGTCTCAAATTTCAACATTGTATCTCACATTTCCAAACCTGTCCTCCTCCTGTCCCTTCGGTTTGGAAAAATACTATTTGTTGCAATGTGCAAATTTTTTTCCTCGTACAGTATACAACATGTAACTTGTGTTGTGCTCCAATTTATATTTAAAAGAATTCAATATGAAAATTGACTACGATGACAAATAGACTGTTCCTCCTCCTTCTGCTTCGACATGAGGATGAAGCGTGATGATAATGATGATGGGAGAGGGAGGATGAGGGCTAGGAATTTATTTACTAGTATGTATAATAGGAAGATTTAAACAAGTCATATTTTGTAATGATGAAATTTTAGGAAAAAAAGTTATTCACACACAAAATTGAAAAGTTGTTGATTTCCACAGTGTCATAAACTAAATTCTCTTTATCTTCTTGTCCACTTTTCATCATAAATCAGGATTTTTCCTGTCCCTGCCATACACTGCAAAAAAAATTGCATCAAACTTGAAAACAAAGTGAGTGAGTGAGTGAGAATAAAGATGGTGTAATTTTTTAAATTGTAATTTGTACTTTTGCTCCTCATTCAAAGCTGTTGAAAATAGGTTGATAATTATGTATTTAATTTATATTTTATATGGTGTTTGATGAATTACATGATCTGACAGTTCGTTCATTGAATACTCATCCACGTTTTTTTTCCTCTCGACTCTTCTATTAGAACTATTAGAATTGTAGATTGATAGGAGAAATATAGTGAAGCTTGCTAGGAAAAAAACTACTAAGAGAAATATGATGAATTAATGTAGAAATTAAAAGATGGAGAGTACCAGTTTATTCAATTAGCCATCCAAGCAATTATTATTGCAGAAATTAAAATTGACTTGAGATACTAGACTGTGTTCAAGTCTCAAGCTGTATTTACACTGTGTACATGTGAAGTTGTACATTAACATGAAAAAATGAGGGGAGGTTCAAAGAGAACTTGAAGAAGTAGAGCAGAAATGCTGTAATTGACCAAGTACATGTGGAATCACATGTGTATGACCTTTTCAAGGAGCTCATAATACATCATGTATAATACAGTGTACACACTTTGCAAGTAGGAAGATTGACGTGGTGTGTATCTACAATCCACTGCTGTGTGTATAATATATGAATGTAGAAGGAAGGATGGAAAAGCTAAACTCATATTGATGATCTTTTATGATGTTGCATTTATTCTCCTTGGTGTCTTTCTTACGTCACCTCACATATGTTTACTTACATACAGACACAAGTATCATATGTAATTAATTAAATGGTTTGATGAGAATGTAGGCCTACAACTTTAGTTCTACATGGGGAAGACCCCTATAAAGAGAAGAGACGAGATGGAGGGAGGGAAACTGTGCTAAGAAAATTAATCTGCTTTTTATAGCATTTTACACACACACAGTCCTAATGTCCATGAGTACATATGAGCGACACGAAGAGAGAGAGAGAGCCGCCATCAAGACAGCCTTATTAATTTCCAAATATATGGAAGGAACAAAGGAGAGCGAAATTCCATGTGAAGTACAATATCGTAAGAAAAATAAATACAGAGTTAGAAGAGTGTGACTCTGACTACAGCATGAATTGCTGTTCTTGCATTTGAAATCTCTACACAAGTTTTTTTTCTCTCCCCTCCTCTCCTCTGAGAGGAGTTTGACAGACTTGCAGCCTCTCTCTCTCTCTCTAGAGTAATTGGACTACATTTCTTTAATATTCTGATGAGATTGACGCGGACGTACATACTATTAGTAAATTTACACTCAGAGACATCCTCAAGCTAATAAGACTGTGGTGTGGTGTGATTTTGTGTGGTATGCTCGAAAGCCTAAAGTCATGGTATTTTACAATAATGTGGAAGAAAAAAATACATTTTTGGGGAATGGACGTTGGTTGCACTTTACTCAGGGAATGCAACGACTGGTCGTCTCTCTCTCTCTAATGAATAAAAAAGGGCTATCGGCCTAAATAAAGTATGTTTGCAATTTGTCACCATCCAATCCACAACTCTCGTGCTACACAAGTCACCAGAGAAGAAGAGATTCTGCTGACTCGTCTGGTGAACTAGGATAACGGCGGCAATTGCACATTTCTGTATGTAAGGATACATGTGTAAGTGTGGGATGAAATTGGTTAGTTAGAAAAAAAGGTTTTTTACGCGAAATGCATGGGCCGTTGTCTGTAGCAGTTAAAATTTGTTTTAATTTTATGGATATTCGTGTCTTTGCTCTTAAAAAATCTACTCATCAATCCCTCCACGCGACCATGAATCCCCTCAAACACCTAGACAGACACCACACACTCTCCTCATGTTGTAGTGTGATGATGAAGAAGTGTGATAGTATGGAAGAGTGTAGGTCAAAATTGTGATTTTTTCTCATTGAACCATCACACACTCTAGGCTACAAATACAACACAACTGCAGTACATGTATTTGTATGTGGCTAAAATAATGGATAATGTCATTGCTGTATCTGTGTGCCAATCCGTGGTTCCAAATTATGGTCACGTAGAAGAGATGATAGGAGAGAGAGGAGAAAAAATATTATATTAGTTTTAGAATAGAGCTTTGAAATATAATTGTTTGATTGGATGACTCTTCACAAATTGGAAAAAAACTTTGGACACTTGCAGGGTTTTTTTTTCAGAAAATTGACTCTCTCTCTCTCTCTCTTGTCTTGTCTTTGGTTTTCCTCAATCAATCAGAAAGTATTTTTTTTAATATCATATGATATGATGTACAAGTACAATTAGTGGAGTTGTTCATATTTAGCCCCAAGTACTCATTTAAGAATGATGATAACATTTTTTAAATGTTGTTCTTCTCTTGTGGCCACAGTCAGTAAGTATCTGTGGACTGGGAACATTCCAATTCTCCCCTCTCAAGTTGTAAGAGAGTGGAATGAGAGAGAAAAGAGTTGGCTGAAATTTGAACCAGTTTGAAATTATTTAGATTTAGTGGCTGAGGAGGAGGAGAATTTTTTACTATCGCAATAATAATTAGATTGTGGTTGGCGTTTGTGAAATCACGTTTTTGGTAGTGTCCAGGGTCAGATTATGCGTAATGCCCTCTCTCTCCTCAGCAGCATCATCCGTACGAAGAGTTTTACTGTGCGAGAGATAAGGTTCACTTGCAATTTGACTCAGAGTCAGCATGGCTCCAAGTTACTCTTTGCATCGCAAACATTTTGAACTGTCCACATTCCCTCCTCCTCCACCTCCTCTCTTCTCTCTCTGTGGTTGGGCTTCATAAATGAATATTTGCACATCTTATCTTATGCGGACCATTAAGCAGAGAGATGGAGGGTCTCTATATTATTGTTTTAGCTTTCATCTATGTACTTTCATCCCTCTAATGTTATGATGGAGGAGGAGGTTAAGGGGTGGAAGGAATGTCTGGATAATTTTACGGTTACTCATCCTGGGGAGCGGATGGATTGTGAAAATTAATAATAATCTCATCCTTTTGCGTCATTCACAAGTTTGGATTGTTGTGCATAGAGAGGAGAATGAAAACGGAAATTTTCTTCTCCTCCTCGTTCTCTATGTACTTTTATTTTGTCAATTGAACTCACACAGGGAAATGGGATAGGAAGGGTTGCTTTTCTTTCATCCAGTCTTCGTTTTGTAGTTAAATTGTGCTGATATGATTTAGGATGGAGAACTGGTCTTAGGAAATATCATGACATGTGTAATGTGTATGTAGGATGATGATAATAAATATAAAATTACGATTGTTTCGTGAGAGTTTATGGAAGGTCAGAGAATTTCCCATTCCTCCTCTTTCTCCTGTAAATTACAGTGAGTACATATTGTTGTGATATTCCTCCTGGTTCACATAGTTTCCTGATGGAAATAGAAAAATGATTAATTTATTAGTTGTTAAGTTTAAACTTTTTGATTACCTTCCTTCCCTCCTAAAGCCTGAGTCACACTCAACCCCTGTCCTTTTTTTCCTATTTTCCTACAGTTGACTTTTAAGGAGAAGTTGGAGGGGATCATTAAATCCTCATGTTGTTGTTCGAGATAGTGTGGTTGTGGGGTGGTTGGGTTCACCCTGTTGATCATATTTCTTTTTCAAAGTGGCATCTTACTTATTAGAGGTATGATTTTCCTCCCTCTCCCTCTAAGGGTTTCCAATTTGCAGTATGTACTTTCTCCTTCATTAAATTATTATTATAATTCACCGTTTTGCAAAAGGGAGAGGAGGAAGTATTATTATTATTATTCCATATCTTATTTTGCATGTATGTAGAATATCATGTGTGCACGACACAACTCTACTCCGTACTCTTGAGAAGAGGAGGAGGAGAGGGAGCGAAAAAGTTTGCTCAAGTTTTGTGTGTCCGTCACACAAAAGTGTATTGTGTGTAATATTGACTCTTAAAATGTTGAGAGTTGTAGTTTGAATTTCCGTTCTCCCCCTCCCGTTTACTTGAATGTTTTCAAATGAAACAGAAGCCATTGTGTGTGTAGTCATTTCAATTCGTCACGGGCACATAATTTTGTCTCGGTTTACATTGTCCATGGAAATATCTTGAAGGCTACAGTCATACTATGATTTTAATACATACATGTGGTATGTTGGGAAGGAAGGCGTACATAAGATGCCGCAAAAGAAAACGCTGCCTCAAGAGAGAGAGAGAGAGAGAAAATAAAAGACAGCCATCACCCCCTCCTTCCCACCCTCCCATTATAATAAATGTGTGATTATGAAATATGAATGAGTCATTTTTTATGAGTATAATAGAAGAATAGATTGTATAATATATATACACACTACTCACTATATGTATTCGCCATTGCAGTGTGTGTGCAGGATGCAAACTGCTAATTTTAATCGCACTTTGCTTTTTTTTCATTTCGTTTCTCTATTGTTACAAACTGTCAATCGTCCGTTCCATTAAACTATAGAACAGGGAACTTGCATTATTTTTTAATATACTCTACGTGGATGTGTGTGTGACGTATGTATGTACACAGGCGTATCCATAATATTTATGTAGAGATTTATTCCGACGATTAATTCCAAGACATATGGACAGAGAGGGAGAGAGAGAGACTGGCGTGTATTTAATATGGACTGAGTGTGTGTGATGTGTGTGATTTTACATGGACTTACACAAGAGGAGGAGTAGAGACTGTCATGGTCTGTTACACGTAATGAACAACATTTTGACACCTTCAGTATCCTTTTTTTATATATTATTTTTTTGTAAAAAAAAACTCTACCCGCATCATTTCACATTCCAAGTGGATGATCCACGAGAGTTTTCAACACGGACAAACGCACACACACACACACAATGCACAAAAAATTTGATCAATTTCATATCACTGAAGAGGAGGATGGTTGGTCAGTTGATGTATAATCTGTAGTGAATTTTTTGAACATGATATTTTATTTGGTGTCCTCCTCACAATGGATCTTCTTCTCTGAGGGGATCAGAGAGGACAGAGAGAGAGATTGAGGGAGGGAAAAAATGGAAGCGTGAGTACAGAGGAAAAAATAGAGGAAGAAGAAGACAGGTGAATTGGGGAGGAGAAAGCGGATTCGAAAAGTGGTTGAGTTGATAGTTTAATGTAAAATAATAATGGACACTTGGGTATCATATTATAAGATTTGGGTATTTTGTATGTGTCCAAGGGGGGATTTGCATACAATCTGGCGCTGCAGTGGCGGCAAGAGCAGGACAGAGAGGGAGAGAGAAGCATCAGCAGCCGTCTGATAAAAATCTTTTGAGAGATTAACTGTATAGGAAAAGGAGGAGGAGGAGAGAGGAAGACGAGTCTGTGGACATGGATAAATCTTGTGTCAAATCAATGCCATAGTTGTGAGCTTGTCAACATCGCAGCGTGTCTCACTTATAAAACCCTGTGTGCGTATCTTCCTGCCTCCATCTCTCTCTCTTCCTCCCTCTTATACTTTTGTATTGTTGAGTGGAAAGAGAGACGTGTTGGTTTTTTTTGTTTACTCTGGTCACTGCCATCAATTTTGTCATGGATAGCAGGGAGTTAGAGAGGGTTAGGGTGGAGAACCTTTATTTAATAATTATTTTCAACTGTCGATCCATATCCTTAATGGAAATTACAACAGTATTGAACAATCAACATCTTCTCTTCCACACGCAGTAATTCCCATCCAAGAATTTTGATTTGAGTCTTTTAACCGTGAATGTATATTCATCTTTTGTTAAAATTGATGGGAGATACAATTTTCAATTCTTCTCCATATATAGGATAGAATGTAGAGAAAGATGAGAAGAGAGGAGTGAAAAAGTTCTCACAATATTGTCACAATTAAATTGCGCACACAGAATTGGAGGCAGAGGAGGGGATATAAGAACGTTGTGCTCATCATTTTTTTCAGATCAGGGATTCAGTGCTAAATGGGAAATGAGATTTTTGAAGTTCTTTTTCCAAGATTGAACGTAAATAAGTTTAGGGTTAAGAAGAGAAAGAGGGAGACGGAGGGTGGGGAAAAACTTCATAATTGAACCGCTTTTAAGTTGTCTGGTGGATAGAAATGTCAAGTTTTTTGGGACAGGGAAGAGAGGGGGAGAGGGGGAAGGAAAAATAAACTGAAAAAGTCAGTCTGAAAGAGGTAAGAAAAGTTGTTTAGGAGAAATGGAGTGCTTTTGGTGCACAGAGCTCTGCATTGACTAGAGAGTGAGAGAGGGTGTGTGTGTGTGTGTGTTTACACGGATTTTATTTCCCCTGTTAGCATTAAACTTTGTGTCGTAGATGGTAGATAGGAGGAAAAATGGTTTGTTATTGTAGCTTGTGGTGAATTATGTGCTGATTGATTCTCTTGGAAAATATATTGATGTACGTGTAGGAAGCGTATAGGAAGAGATTGGGAAGTTTTTAAAAAAGAGATGCAATTGTGGTTCACTATGTAAAGGTGAGAAGTTTGGTTCTTTTGAAGTGAGGCTGTTCAGAGGATGTGATGGTTGAATTAAAATTTGAAAGGCATTAATATGAGTTGGTCATATTCCTCAACTTATGTTTTAACTGCCTTATTATTGACGAAGAGATGGAGAAAGAGGGAGAGAGAGGGAGATGGAGTTGGTAATTGGCTGCTAGTAGCTTTTTATGACGGCGTGTATTTATTTTAGACATGCTGTACAGTAAAATCTTTGTTCTTGTGCATTGTCTATGCTATGTGTACATATTTGTGTGTAGCCCCGTCTTTCTTTTTACCTTTGACTGGGGTGTGTGTGTACACCACAGATTTCTTACTTTGAACTGACTTTAAAAGGAATTTTTGCTTTGACTTTGTACTTGCTCCTGCCTTTCAACAAGAGGAGGAGGAGAAGAAAAAGAAAGGAGAGTCGTATTGTATGCATTGTAAGTCTCAGTGTAAACAAAAGTCACGGAAAATCGTCAAGATTTCAAAAAAACGACGCTGTGGCATATGGTTCTCTCTCTCTCCCTCGGTGTGTCTACATAGCACCGCCTTTTTCTTACGATCGAATTTGTTTTAACTCTAGAGAGAATCTACCGACACGAAGTCTCTCTCCCTGAAGTTGTGTGAATCGGTGGAACAGACGTTTCCACATGTTTCTTCACTCGCTCTTCTTCACGAGAAGTTCATGCCTGCACTCTTCTTCTGTGTAGAGAGTGTACATGGCGGGGTATTGCTTCTGTTTTCTTTTATGCGCGAACGTGAAACTTGACATAATTAATTGTTCTACGTGCCATTGCACATTCCGCTCAAATCCTCCATTTCATATCCCAAGTCAGTTTAACTTGTTTGTTTACCAAGCTAATTTTTCATGAAAAGTTCATATAACCCCCACCCTCTCCATATACTATCTCTCACAACCAACCAACACACGTCCATGATATACTGTTGTATTTAGAATTTAAGATCCTAAAAAAGAAGAAAGAAGAAGCACAAGAATTTATAAAGATGTACTGTGCCCTCCTCCAACTTTTGTGCGTACAATGTAATGTACAACAAGGAGCTACAATCTCTAACAAATCTCTTCGTTTTAGCATACCTCTCTCTCTCCTCTCTGTACACAAAGGGATATTTGGAATTTCATAGGGAAAAAATGTTTCTCCCAGGAATTCTTATGTGTTAATCAGGAGGTGAAGGTTCAAGTTTTTGAAACTAATCTTGTGATTACTCCTTGGATTTTTTGTATGTAAACACGCTACCCAGGATTTATGAACAACATTGAAGAGTTTGATACTCAAAGAATTTGACGACAAGACTTTATGTTCCATCGCAGGGGGACTATGTCTGATTGATTGTGGTCCTTCTCTCTCTCAGTTTGTGTGTGTGTGTTGTGCGTAGTATATGAGGAAGTTTGATGCGAGTCTCATGGATAGGCATAAATTGCCAACTTATAAGCTCCTCATAATATAATGCCAGTCATTTTTGTTGAGCTTCTTTTTTTTGATGATGATGATGTGATAGTATTGAGAATAGAAACGTGAGGACAAGACACTGAATCTTCCTCCTCCTCTGTTCAGTTTTTGACTAGTCAAAAGTCAAAAAGTTGTATTGAATTTGGCAACAACAGGAACAGTTTGAGCCTTGATTCACGACTACGTACACAAGCACATAAGAAAATTGTAAGAAGGAGGGTAAAAAAAGGTTGTGTGTTGTATATATAGTATATACCTACATGTATGTTTGTGCGAATTGAGGCTTCCCAAAAAAAGAGAGGATGAAAGAATTCCTTGGTCACGCATTCTCCCATCCTAGTCTCTTATGTAGTCTTGTCGTAGCTTTAATTCACATTTTTTTACTCAACCCTCCCTCTGTCTCTCTCTCTCTCTCTTTACAAGTGTGTATGACTTTTGTGTGCTACTCCATCAATTATTTGTGTCTGTGTGTGTATTTATTAGGTAGAGAGGAGATTTTGGTTGAGGTTACATTAAGCTAACCTATACCTGTAGCAATATGGAGTGAGTAACTGTGAATTTTTTGGGAGTGTAGTATTGAATGTGTAAACTAGAGCTGTGGCGTCATAATGAAGGAGGGAGAAAAAGAGTTTGAGACAACTTGGTTTTTTTGGAGGATCATCCTCAAAATTTGTTTCTGTTTGCTGTTGGTTGTGAGGATGGATTGATGTGGATAAAGGGGACCGTGTAAATGATAATAGGGTTTTGTAAAGGTGTGTGTTTTTGTGATGGCTAAATGGATGGATTGATGGAGGAGTGTAAGTGTAAGCATGACAAATCCCTTGGATTCTTCTTGTGTAATGAGTATGTAATCATTGCACATTGTCCTGTTCCGTTGTTCGGACACTTTTTTCCCTCATTTAATTGCTCACATGAATTTAAAAGACTGTCAAGGCTAGTGAGCTATCATCATATATCATACTAAACTGTTTCTCTCTGTCTCTCTCTCTTTTCTGTGTGCGAGCTTCCTCAGGGGTTGTCTGTACCGGAATTTTGTGTGTGTGCGTGTGTTAGACAACTGACATTGTTACATTGTGTAAAATGAGGAATTGTGTAAAATGTGTAAATTGAGTGTATGTAAAAGTTTTTGCAATGTACATAAGAATTACTCTCTAGTAATACTAAATAGACAAATTCAAATTTGCAATTTTGCATGGATGACACAATAATATTTAAATTGAGGGAATTTCCGAGTCATATCCTAACCACAAATTTTCCGTGTCAGCTGATCCAGCCGATCCAGCTGAACTGAGTGACGTCTGTTAATTTTGACATCATACTTACCTAAATGTGGTACTTTTAATTGTGATGAAATGTCAGAGGGAAAGACACGACAATTATATAACCAACACACACACACATTTAATGATTATGCATGTTTATTTTGGACGTATGCAAATAAATGCCAATTTTTGTACTAATTTTTCATATCCAGTACATCATGGAATCTACCAATTGGATGTAAGCTTATTTTGATATGGGAGAACAACATTACATAAATGGAAAAGCGGATTTTTTGATTATTTATAGGATTATTTAATGGATGAGTTAAATTTGAATAATTTTTTCTGTATGATCATGAAAATTCATGCTATGCACTGAACATATGAGCCAATAACTGTGTGTACAAGAATCGTGGTTCATAATTGTCTGGGATCAAATACACCGAGAATTGAGATATAATTTGGATGCATCTTATTTTATGGCCCACAAAGTCTGAAGGGATTTGTCGTGAGAGAAGAATCATAAATACATTTTTTGTGTATGTAATAAGTGAGGTACAATGGATATTGGAAAATAAATTTGACAATATTTTGCATTTGTCTTTCAAAATAAATGACCACGAACTAGATTATATTTTCTACATGAATTCCATTCGTGTGTGACCAACAATTTTTCCAGGTTGAAATATGAATCAAATTGAGAAGGAGGAGGAGGAAGTGGAATGGAGAGAGTGAATTAAATGAGCGGTGTGTATTAACTATCAATATTACTTTAGGGTGTCAAATTGAAGTCAGAACTTTTTATGTTGAAACCCATCAAAATGTGTAAAAATGGCAAGAGAGGAGGGGGAAGTGGAGGAGGAGGAGGAAGAAGAAACAAAGTGAAGACCACACCCACAAAAACTAATCGGAAATAACTCCACTTTTCTTTTCTCCTGTTTTTATCCCAAAAATTTTGAGTAAAAAAACCACCCAACTCGCACACACACATAAGAACCACAATCCTTTCAGAAAGAAGAAAAACCATAAACTAGAGAGAACAGAACACAAACACCACATTAATTATTTAGTTAGGGGTTCTTCTGACGGGGTGTTCATGTAAGAGCTAAATACTTCATACCTATGTATTTTTTTACAATGTTGGTTTTTCATTCGCATTAAATGTTTTTTTTATCCATGGTCATTTTTCCTGGATATTTTGATGTTTTATTTAAAAAACGTTACAGTAAATTTGGATGAAGAAATACAATATTTTAAAAAATAATGCAAGTTAATTTCAATTATTATTTTCCAGCGTCACCAGCAATTCAAATTTGTAAAACACATGTACAAATTACATACACAAGTATCAATTTACATAACAGTGAATGATGTTTAAACTAATTTTAACTGTAGTTACTGTCTGGAGGGAAAGGTGTCCTCTTACATTTTTCTTGCAGACTTGCAGTGTAGAGTCGAGGACGACGGCAGGAAAGATGAAGCACGAGTGAGATTTCTCAGAGGACTTGGTGCTAAAAGCGTGTACGTGTGTGTGTATATGTTGCCGTTACGTAGTACTAAATACATCTGCATTGTCATAATAATTATTGAAGCAATGACCCGAGGAGGAGAGTAGGGAGAGAAATAAAGTATAAAATTTTATTTGATGAGCGTGTGAAAGTGTTTAAAGTTGCATGGAAACTGTGTTGTGTGTGCACAAACTTCTCATCAAAAGTCTCATTTTTTCATAATATGAATATTTTGCGGATTTTCCGCAGCCAAAAAGATGTACAATGCTGGAAAAAAGTATGCCATATACCGTGCATGTTGTACGCCCTAAAGTATCAAATTTTTTAGTGCGTTTGCTTATATTATGTCGCTTGGAGCGTGGATAACTCAACCAGTCAAAGATTACACAGAGATACTGATGCAGTGTAATTTTGTTGAGTTTTGAATATTTTTGAATTTACAGGAGATGAGAAGAAGAGCAGGGTTATTTGAGTTGAACACACACAAACACATGGATATTATAATAAGGAACTTGTTGTAGTCGCCCCTGTATTTTCTCGTCTCTCTCTCACACTCTTTTTTTTATGTTGGATACTTGGGAGTTTTCAAAAAGGGCGTCATTTTCCTATTAAATATCATGGTAATAAATAGTACCTGTCAGGGGGGCTCCTGTTTGTTTTTGACTCTTCCACTATACACACAGACACAGGCAGGCACATTGGAAATTACAGAAAAGGTTGTCTGCATTTGTTAATTAGGTATTAGGTATTCTGTGTTGTGAACCAAAATTTATTTCTTGGATGGCGGAAGACAAATAATGATTTTTCCTATATCGTACCATGCGTGTGTGTCTGTGTAGTGTGTGGAGAGAGAGTTGGAGGGGGAGATACAAAGTGTGTGGAATTTTGGGAAACTTTAATTAAATTGTTATGGCTCCATTATGATTGTCACAGCCACTTGCAGGGATATTCTTCCATATAGAGTGTGTACGCGGATGGAGTGTACATAAAGTTGATGGTAGAGGCTTCATGTTTGGGTAGTTTGACCTCCCGTCTTCCTTTTTGCTGAGAGGTCAGGAGGGTGCATGAGAAAAAGGAATTTTAAAATAATAGTAAAACTAGATTCGAGATACGAAAATGGCCTTCAAGTGGGTAGATGTAGGAGAGAGAAAAGTCTTTTAAATAGTTGTGAAATAGTTTTTGGGGTTGTGAAAAGGTGCAAAGTCTGAGATTTTTGAAGAGAGAAGACAAGTTGTTCTTTGACGAGATGAGGGAAGAGGGAGAAAAGTTGCAAAAAAACCTATAAAAATGGAGCCACAATGTAGATGAAGCTCAAGTTTAGTCTCTCTCACTCGGATTACATTACTAAATGTTGACAAGGAGTCGTAGAAGAAGAGTTGTTTTTGTCCGTCCACCAAATAAATTGGTTGTTTTTAACGACAGCAGGTCATAAAGCATGTTTTACAGGGTTTAAAGTCAATGTTTTGATACACAGATGTTGTTGTTGTGGAGCCTGAGAAGATTTGGAGAAACACTGAACACATACTGCGTGTGTGTGTGTAATATTACCTTGTCCTTCCAAAAATCTTTATCAACTCAGAAGAGTGAAAAAAAGGGATGGGAATTGTCCGTTGAAATTCTAGATACCCTACACACATACACACTCACAGGATGAGAATATGGATTCATTTTGTGCTTGTCATTTTTCTCCCGTGCTCAGTTTTGTTCGAGTTTCTAAGAAAGAAAGAGAGAAAAGGTGATTTATGCATGTGTACACTTTTGAATGTACATTGGTATTGAGGAGAGACAGAGATGTTGTGTAATATATAATTTTTTAAAATGACAATCAGAGTGTCTGGTTCCGTTTTGTCATTCCTCTGTTCCTCGTACATGACATGACCACTGCAATACTCAATCTCCAGTCTTTGTCTTTTTGACTGTGTGAAATATTCATGTTATTTGTATGGACCATGGAATGTGTTTTTGAGAGACTCATATTTTACTTTTGATTTAATGATGATATCAAGACAGAGGATAAATATTTGAAGGTGTCAAAAGGATGTCTTATATTTATTATGTTACTCCGATTGTGCTTGGAATATTTTAAGAAAAAACAAAAAAACTCCTGGGTGATTGAGTGTAAATCATTTACATTTCTTATGTAAGGAAAATAATTAAATTTAGCATTACATCATATGTGAACATTTGGTTTTATTGTATTTGCACTTTTTGACATTGTATTCTCTATATAGGTTAACTAAAGAAAATGACAAAGTATCCGCAATATTCTGAAATGACGTGAGTGAGTGAACGAGGACAAACAGAAGATTCTTGGTGTCTTTTATTTACTGATCGCACCACAAGATCTATCTTTTGTTACACTGTAGAACTGATCCGCTCAAAAATCTGTCATCATTTGACAAACTTGTGTGTGCAGGTTCGTAGGAGATGTAAAATTACGTTTGGAAAAAGTTAAGTACTTCCAGTTGGGGGACTCACGTGACTCGTGGTGGTATGTGTACATTGTACATATATGGTGCACATCCAATGCATTACATTTACACGGTTTATCAGTTATCTGTTGGTTGGTTAGTAAAGTACATTTTGAAGAACGGACATGGGGTATGTGTGTGGTGTTCCGTTGGCGTAGCAGAGCTTGACAATTTTTTCCTCACCCCTCTTCTTCTCTTTCTCATGTCAGCGTTCCCCTGACTAAACAGAGATGAAATGAACCCAGCCTTTATTTATTTACTTGTTCTGGAATTAGAATGGTAGTTTTAGACTCATGCGAAGAAGAAGATAGTATTAGCAATCCTAGCCCCGCAATTGACATGTTTGACACAAGATGAGTCAATGTTCCTTTCCCTTTTCTCTCCCTCTCTCTCGTGTTGGTCGTGACTGTCGGCATGTTCAATTGAAATTGGTCCCCCAATGCAATCTACTTTGATCCACACAAACACACACACCACATCCCATATCGTACAGATTATAATGTGTGTGTGTGTTGGTCTAATCAAAGCACGGAATCAGCAGCAGTTAAATATAATACACACACACAACGAACGATTGAAACTTGTTTGACCTCTTGTGTGTGTGGATATGGGAGACAAATTTTTATTTAGAACTCTCCTCATATCATCATCATCGTGGATTGAGCTGTTGGACAGTATTGGGCTAAATCCTTTCGTTTATTTATGTTGAAGGTGGAAGGGGAGAAAGTCCATATGGTTCACGTCATCCACAATTTGACTTTATTTCTCCCATTCCACATATGTTTTTCCTTATTACCTTGCTTTGTATGTGAGACGAGGTAACAAGTAGCAAGGTAAGGGAGATGATGCTTTTGTTTGTGTACACACATACACACTCCTGCCTTCCTGATCTGGTTCTTCCTGTCCGAGACGAGGAGGGTTGCAGAGTGCACATGTCTTGTTTTTTGTATGTCAGCCGCTCGCACGCTCTTAATTGTTGAACGTTATCAAGTTTTTTGACTTCTCTCTCTCTCTCCTTCTATCTTCGTCAGTTGGGATGTGTTTTGAGAGTATCTTGGTTGTATTTTTCGACCTCCTTGTAATACAAGTAGAAGAAAGGTGTTCAAATAATAATGGTTTAATTTGAAAACAAGTGTTTTTGGACTAGGAGGATCAGAGGAAGACGACTGTGTTAAAAATGTTGGGAGAGCCAAGAAGATACAGAGAGAGAACTTTTAGAAAGACTGTGTGTTATACATGCATGAGAGGAGACAGGCTAATTTGTGTGATTTTGTCTCCTGGTTAGACATGATGAGGATTCTTCTTCTTCCTCCTCATGATTTATGATGTCTCTTTACACAAACTTACTTAGCCCTCCCTGTCACTTTTACTAATACTTTGTCGGAGTGGAATGAAGTGGAGTGGATTTTGTTAGCTTATTTTTGCACACTTTCCGCCACTCCATGATCCACATATACACATGTATATATCTGATATGAGAGGACAAAGAGGAATGTGAGGATTAGGAGGTTGAAAAATCAAAAAGAGGTTTTTTCCACCGAATTTCCTTTTTGATGAATACTACATTTAATGGTTACAAATTCGAGGAATGGAATTCCATGTCCGGAAGCGTAGGTGTATAAATGTGTGTGTCTGTAGAATTAATGACTGTGTGTGTACAACAACATATTTTTATGAGGAATCTCTTCTCTTATAAACACACCACAGAAAAAGAGACATGGATGTCTATTCCGGGGAAATCTATATATAGGATTTTGCATGGGGATTTTTTAGCATGGCGAAATTTCTGGGGGCTGTCATATACACAACTATGTGTGTGTGTTGAGAGAAGAGGGCAAGAGTGAGATGATTGAGTATGTGCTAAGGGTGATGGTGTGTCTGACTCTCTATTTTCTCTCCTGTCCTCTTCTCCCTCCCTCCCTTTGACTGTGTGAGTGTCTCCAAAGGCACTTTGGTAAATTAATGTATTTTATGACATCCACTCTCTGTGTTCGACATAGAAGACTCTTTCATTCCCCCATTTCTATTGAGGATGATGGGGATTTGGATGGAGGGAGGTTATAAGTCAAGTCTGTATTTATGACAGTCGCGACAATCATCACACACACACACTTTTATCAACCATTCATCTGACAAAGGGGTCATATCTTGATGAGCTTTTAACGTAGAGATGGGGGCGAGTCAAGATGCCATCATTTATATAAACTTTATTTTAGCAAATGAATATAAACTGTGAAGAATCATACACACATGTAGGGTGTATGTTTTGAAGGGATCCTTCGCCTTCGCCTTCCCTTCTTTATATATTTTAGGTCAAATTTTGTCTGAGAGTTGATTGCATGACAAAAGTACATTTAAAAGGGAGGGCGAGAGAGAGAAAGAGAGAGAGGGGTGTGGATGTGTTCTCTCAAAAATAATACTAATGATTTCTTTACCCCCCCCCCCCCCCCATCCCAACACACCTTTCCAGAGACACGTATTACATCGTATAAATGTGCTCTCGTAATTTCGCATTAGTCCTCATTACTCATTCATGTCAAAATTCTTCCTCCTCTTACTTTTTTTTCGAATTTGATTTTGCGGAAATGTGAAAGACACAAAAACACTAGCAAACTCAACTCACATGGTGGTCGTTGCGTATGCTTTGTTATTGTTGTCTCGGATGACCCTTCTCCTCCCTATTTAGTGAAATGATTATGTTTTTTCTAAAAATGGAGAGGGCGGACTTTGCTCAGATTTTTTTGAACATGAATATTTTATCCTTTTGTTTCTGTGTGTTTTACATGTC
Organism: Pygmarrhopalites habei; assembly: GCA_009870185.1. NCBI lineage: Eukaryota > Metazoa > Arthropoda > Collembola > Symphypleona > Arrhopalitidae > Pygmarrhopalites > Pygmarrhopalites habei. Next base: position 37,308 of record WJFB01000123.1, read on the forward strand.
GTGGAGTTCATGAGTAATGCGGAAAATTGTGAGATGTAGGGCATTTGCCATTTTTGCTTTGGCAATTGAGAGATATTTTATGTTGTTTTGGGAAGTGAAAGAACCACATGGCTAGGGACACTTGACCACCCGAGACAAGAAGACAAGACAAGAGCAGAGAGTATCGTTAATATGAATATTCGAGAGATTTGGTGAGAAATGAGAGTTGAGATGTGTGTGTTTGTTTCAAGGCACCGTAGATCACTCTTTTTGGGCTGAGGTAATTTGTTCCTGTTAAAAAAAAGAGAGTCTCGCGAAATTGGAGGGCTCACGGGCTAACATTGCAGTCAGCTGGCTCCAAAGTTCACAAGGGAAGAGAGAAGGGAAAAATTGTTGGTGATATATTTGTGATTACGTCCATGGAAGTTGGCAGGGGGTTTTCAAATTTCAGTCTCTCTACCCTCTCTCTCTCTCTCTGTTTGTGTGTCTCGATATGGTATTTTCCTCCAACTTGTGACTGTCTATCAGCGTCCACCCATGTAAATAGATATAGCATGCATAACTAAATTGCACAGTGTGAATCTTGGCTGAGGAGGAGGATCTTCTTCCTTCACACAGCAGATAACATTGACATGGGATGAGTCTTACCAAAAAAATTTGGAAAGATTGTCTCGGTCTTCACTATCAAAAAGTAGAATACGGTGTGTAGCCGATTACATGACACATAGATTTGGCTTAAAATTATCGACCCTATGATTGATACATCTTATTAAAAGTGGTATGAGAAATATTGGGGAATATCCACAGTTATCTTGATCCTACATTGAGGATCAGTATGCCCTAGTAGGAGATTTACATTCCACGACTCTCATCAGCCCCACTTTGTCAAGGAATGAGGGAAAGAGAAGAAGAAGAAAGTTGTGAGAAGACAAGAGAGAGTGTACACATGGAGTTGTGTAGTTTGTAAATTTTCCATGATGATGAGGCTATTCATTGTGTGTGTGTGTCTGTGTGTATGTTTGAGGATGTTCTTTTAATATACGGTGCAATCATATTCCATGGGCAGACGCACACACACACATGGGAGTGTGTGTTGTATAGTAGCTGATTTGCGTTCGGTCAAAGTTGGCTCTAGTGTAATTTAGAAGAGAGAGTGGTGTGGTGTGTGTTAATGTAGTTCGGATGGTGGATCGTGGAAATAGAGTAAAAGGGGGGAAGTAAGTTTGAATTTTGTAATGGCATGGCCAGGGCAAGGGAATGGAAGAGAAGAGAGAGAGATTCCCGACCGGGAATAATGTGTTCTTCTTGTTCGTCTAGTTGTGTTCCTTGGTTCATGGGTTTTTTGTCTGTGAGTGGAAGAGTCTTGTCGTAGAATAGTGCCTGCCATGGCATGCAGAGTATAAACTAAATAGTATTGTAAGAGTCCAAATATGGATTTACAGGGCGTTTTCCAGTTTTTCCTAAATGCCAATGTGATATTCCAATGTTGTAGGGAGGAGGGAGGGAGGGAGACTCGTTTCTAGTCGGCTCAGCCATGAAAGCATCCACACATACAGAACTACACCATCGTGTGTCTGTGTGTGAGTCAAAGGAACAATGCTGATGCATCATTACTACTGCATTACCACTTGTTTTTCATACATACCTTTCCTTATACTGGTATGCATGTATAGTTAGAAAAGATAGCGAAGATATTCATCAATATAAGGGAGAAAAGATGAATCCCGATGTAATCACATTTTTTTTTTGAAATATTCTACGCATTCACTTCATCCTTGCTCTACTGTAATTTACGCTTCCACATTGGATTTTAAGCTCGACTCACAATTTTTTGGAGAATCTTGCTCAAAAAATCTTCTTTTTAAAAATTGTATTTTGCACAAATTTGAAGGAAATATGAATAGCTCTCAATTTTTTGGAATAAAATTATCTCGCATGAAATTAAGAGGAAATGATTGACTAGGGGAGTCGATCATTCATGTTATGCTCAAGTGATTTTAAATTAGGAGTGAGATAAATGTCTTGTAAGTAAAATATGGGGATTTGAGACTTTCTTAATGGCTGTTATAATTCAAAAGTATGGAGTTTGATTTTTGGGTAGGAGTCATCATACCCGGGCCTCAGGTATTTTGGATGAGAAACCTTTTGACCCTAAACTGCATGGCTTGTGCAAAAAAGAATTAACTTTGTGTGTCATGATATATTACTCTTTGGTGTGTGTGTGTGTATGTTTGTGAGGGAGAAAAAAAGCATCGAGGAAGGTGGGATTTAAGGAGGATGACAATTGATTTTATTAATTGCATCAGTTGACATTTATTTACTAGTCAACTCGTTGGAGTTTTTAAATGTTGTGTCATTTCATAGTGTGTAAAGTGTGTAGAATTTTTTTTTTTGCTAAATCTTGTCATTTATCTCCTGGTTGAAAGTTGGACGTGGCCATTGTTAGATGTGACAGAGTGACCAGAGATTGTCCAAAAAAAATTGTTGTATTATTGTACAATTGTGTATTGTGAGTTGTAAAGAGTAAAATTTGAATATTTTTTTATCATCCCCCCCCCCTCTCTCTCTCTTTCAAACACACATATTATACAATAGTCAGTCCATACAACATTAACCTTTTGACTTTTTTGCACTTGTATTTTATACCATGTTGATATTTTTGTATACTGTTGAGTGTACGTGTGTCGTTGTTGTTGTTGTTCTCTTTTGGTTGGGGACTGATTAGGATCGAGAGGTGATTTAATTGAAATGGGCATAAGTAGTTGGTTGATGTAGTTTTCCTTGTAGAGTGAGAATAGCTGAAGAAGAGGAATGAGATTGTGAGGAAGATGAACTGTTTTGTGGGTGATGGGTCGTGGTGGCTGAAGAAAGTCACTTCACTTGACGCTTCAAAGTCCCCCCTCCCCTCTCCCTTTGTACTCTATATATAGGAAGTTTGTGTGTGTGTGGATACACAGGGGAATGTATTGTGTGTCTTTGATGATGAAGAGGGTAAGACATTGTAATGATGTGTAGGTATTCTATTAGGTATTTGTTGCGTAGGTGGGTAAAGAAGAGAGAGAGATGGGAAAAAAGTGATTTGTGGATTGGATTGGATCATTTGGTTTGGGCTGGGTTGGCTTTTGCCGTTCGTTTTCTTTGGTGGTGTTTTTATACAGGGTTTGGTCGACTTGAGGATTAGTGTTCTCTCTCTCTCAGTTATCTCTCTGCTCTATCTCATTTTAAAAGGCTCATCTCTCTCGGGCCACGCAGAGAGATCAACTGTATTAAAGACGTGTGTGTGTGTACTATTATGTACAATGAGGAGGACAGTAAATGACTAACATTTGAACGAGTGACTCGAGGAGTTTTTTGAAATGCGTGTGCGTATAGGGTAATGAGATGCCTTATTACTAGTACACCACTCTCCTCAGTATTACTTTGCTTTACTTGGCAAGAAGAATAAGAGAGAGAGAGAGAGGAGTAGGTGATGTATGTTGTATGTGTCATTTTTTTGCTGAGGAATATAATTGTGTGTGTGTGAGACAGAGAGTGAGTCAAATGCTAAAAACTCTGGGCTTTACACAGGGAGGGAGTAGAAGAGATAGGAGAGTGATATATGTTTGTATATATGGTAGTGTACAGTTGGAGTATAAAATATTCAAGTTCCAGTTCAGAATGCTGAACCTTGTTCTCTCCTCCTCCTCCTTCCTTGCCCTCTGTCTCTTGTACGCTTCATGAGTTTCATTATTGGCATTCACAATTTAGAGGTGGAAGGTTGCACAACAACAAGACGCACACTCCACTCTGATTATAAAAAGGAGAAGAAGAAGGATAAGTTAATAATTAAGTTGACAGGTATACATAGTGGTAGTTGTAGTAGTAGTAGTCGTTGTGTGTGGGGTCGTGTGGCGGGTGTTTCTCCTTATAAAATATAGATTCACACTTGTACATCATCATCTTAAACTCCCCCATTCGTCTTGTGAAAACTCTTCAATCATTTGCCCCTCTCTACTACCAGTCAAAAAATCAAAACTGTGTGTGTGGTTTGTACGGACATGGGCCAGTGTAGCCAAGTAGGCAGAGTTGAACAATATATGTGTGTGTTTGTGTGGAGTTCAAGTGACATAAAACAGATTCCTACAAAGTGCTACTCTACACTTTGTGTGTGTGTGTGTATTTCTGGATGTACATAAATATAGCAGTGCAGAAGGATAGGAGCGGGTAAATGGGTAGTACAAATTATATAGCCATCCAAATATTTTGTCTGAGAAAAAAGAGGGGAGAGAGGAAGTGAAGTCTTCCCACGTGCCTCATTTTAATTCATTGTAATGTTGTGAACGCTTAAAAGTTTGAATGTTTGAAAGTCAACACTAAGATTCAATTGAGATTCAACATCACAGCATCTTCTCTTTTCTAATTTGTATGGCTGTGTGTGTACTGTCACTGTGTACATATTTTTCAAAGGGATTGGTTCAACAGGGCAGGAACAGAGTCTCTCTCTCTCTCTCTTCAGAGTCTCTCTTGACAAGGGGGAGGAGGAGGGTTGGGGGATGAAGGGAAAAAATTTCTGTCAGATTTAGAACGGACTTATTTTATTAGTACTGTCACATTTAAAGTGCCTCTACACTTTCACAAAGACCCACAATAGGAAGGTTGGACAGATTTTGACTCCAACTCTCCTCCTCCTCCTTGTGTGCCTGTCTGTGTGGGGGAGAGTTTGGGTAACGACTTTTGTATGAAGAAAAATTGTTCTGTTTTAATGCTTCTCTGTACTCTACTGTTCCTCCATGTACACACACACGCATACACACACTAGATAAATAAATGTGTGTAGAATTTTTTTTCTTCTCCTTTGAGTCTGTGTATCTTGGAATTGCATCGCTATAATATGTTGTTGTAAGCTGTCAAGTTTGGAAGCTGAGAAGAAAAAAAAATCTTGTCATTCGTTTTTACCCTTGTGTGTGTGTGTGGAATGGACTGCGTACCCCTCACAACTTATGATATAGACAAGAATGAGATGAAGGGATGAGAGAAAGTATTGTAATGGTGTGTGAGGGTTTTGAGAACAAGAGGAGATTCTATGTAGGAAAATAGGGAGGAAAGCTAAAAAGATTGCTCTCACCTTTTTCTCTCTCTCTCTCCGCTGTGTGTGTGTGCGTCTCAACGGGTGTCTTATTCGTTAGAGGTCTGAATTTTTTCCCTTTTTTTCTACTCCCTTCTTTATATGAATCTCTGCCTTTTTGGTGGATGAGACAGTGAATTCGAGGGAATTGTCTATTGTGTCGCCTTGGTCCTCCTCCTCTGTTTTTTTGACTATATTTTATATTTTTTCTACATTCCATTTACGAAGGCGTAACTCAAGAAGGAATCCACTGTCAGAGGATACAGAGAGAGAGAGAGAAGGGAATTTGGACAGAATAAACAAGACATTGTGATTTTGGTTGTGTGAATTTTTGGAAGTGTTGTTACGTTGTTAAGAAACTCGACTGCCTTGTTCTTCTCTTGTTCTCGCTAACGGTTCTTGTCAGATTTTTAAACTTTTTTTTTGAACGGACCTTTATATCAGCAGAGAAGAGGATATGTAGTGAGGATGGAATATTTACTCTGGGTGCTCACAATTGGCCATTTATGGATTCCAATGTAAACTTAGTTACATTTACTGACACTCTTTACTCACTACTCTACTCCACACGGGTACAATACTAGTGGTGTGTGTGTGTGGTGGAGGGAGAAACTGACCTTTTTTGTCTTTCCTCCCATTCGACTGCTGTGGAGTACAATGGAGTTGGTTTGGGAAGAACAAGAAGACATTAAAGGGCTGAAATGAGTCGTAGAAGAGAGAGAGAGAGAGTCGAGAATTGAGACGAGGATTTTTTTTTGAAAACTCTACGTACCAAACACAAACACACACGCACAAAGTATTGCACGGAGTGTTTGTGTGAGTTTTGGAGTAGAATTTTTTTTTGTTTTTTGGGGGGATTTTTTTTAAACTTTATTTTTATGGATTTGTGGACCATTTCTCTTCTGACTGTTAGCTTTTGGCTTCCTCTGTTTGGATGTTGAGGTTAGAATTTGACGGAAGAAGAAAAGCAAGTTTTTCAAGTGATCCTCTGTGTACATTTTTCTCTCTAGTTTTTGCCTCTGTTTTTCGGGTGGACTTTTGAAAGTTGTGTGTAGCTACAAAGTTACTGTGAAATTTTTCTGTTTAAATACTACACACGCACACACATATTTGGCCTGTTTTGAAATAGTTTCATTTAGTGTGTTTCCACAGTTTTGGTTTTTTGAACGGGGGATTTCGAGAGAGGGGATGGACGAGGAGTTGAAAGGGAAAGAGTGGGGTGATTGTACAGTTTGTCTGTTGTTGGTGAAATATCTGGAAAGCACATTGACATTACCATAAGTTTGTCTAATAGCTCGACTAATACTGATCTCCCATGTTCTCCAACTTATAACTTTCTCTCCCCTCTCCCATCCTTCTCTCAGGAGGGGCAAAAGAGGAACAAGTTTGACGTCACACAAACGTACGAGAATATATACGGAGACACTAACAAGTTTTCAAGATTTTTTTTTGTGTGTGCGAACTGTGAAGGGAGTCTTCGGTTGACAATTTTATTTGAGCTGAATATTGAGACAGTATGAATTAAGGGGGTTCCCTTCCCCCTCTTCCTCTATATTTATGTAATGTGCATCTCTACCAGTGTGTGTGTGTGTGAGTGAAGACTAGTATTTTGTGTGTGTAAAAAATTGTGATTTTTTTGTGCATGTGTGGATATTTGTGTGAACAAAAAATGGTGTCTCTTATTTTGGTAGACATCATTTGACGTGTTTCATCATGTAGAGAGGACTGGGGTAGATTCTCCGTTCCAAAAGATTTACCATCAAAAAATGAATTAATATACGGGAGGAAAAGTGTGTGTCGTGTGTGTGATTTTCTGAGGAAAATATAAAACCGAAAAAAAGTTTTTTTTTGAGATCATGTATGGAAGGGAAAAAATACGAAGAAAATTTCTTACCAGACATGATCATTTTCTGTCGAGCTGTACAACGTTTGAGTGAAAAGAAGAGTGTTGTGAAAAAAAGATGTGTCTCCACGGTGGGCCCCTGATTAGGGATCCACATCAAACTTTGTACAGAGTTTGATGTGAGGAGCTTCAGAAGGGGCGTCGGTGGAGTTGTATCTTTTTTTCTTGAAAAATTGGATTTTGTGCGTAGAGTCAGCGAGGAGTAGACTTTTTTGATTTGTTCATTGAGAAGACATGCAAAGATTTTGTTTCTACGATGATGATGTCTCGGGACAGCCAGAGTGGAGAGAGTGAGTGTGTGTGTGTTTAATAGTATTCTGTCTCTCTCTGCTCCTTGCACTCCCTGTACATATCAAAAGTGACTAAATTTAACGGAAATTGGTGAGAAGCCAGAAGCAATAATCATGATGTGCCGTCTTGTTGAAAAACGTGTTTATGCACACACATTCCCTCGTACTTTTCTTTTTTTTTCTATCCAAACTTTTTTAAACACTGACAATCCACTACACGCACACACACGCAGTACATACACAACGAATCCTACTTAGCTTCTGTTGTGTGTGGTGGTGGTGTCGTGTGTGTGTGTTCGTGGGGAGTTAAATGAATTGCTCCTTTTTTATTATATTAATATTATAATCTGTACAGAGTCGATTTCCTCCTGTTCCATTATCTAAGGTTTTGTTCATTTTTTTGAGCTGTTCATCTTTCTTAGCGGATGGTGACTCATAGGGTGAACGGAGGATGGAAATTTTTCGGATCATTGTTCAGGCGTGAGCATTAAGTAGTCTAATATGTTTATGTGTTTTATGTGTGGTTGCACTTATCTTATTTTCCATTCCACTTGTTCACATTAACTATTCCAATGTTTCACATTGTAAAATGTTATGTTTGGAGTACTTAGATTGAATTTGAATGGCTTTTGTCTCCATGCGGATCCATATATTTAATCAAATTTAATTAATTCTAAAGGGGAATTGAAATACAATACACAGACAAAAAATGATGGGAAAAATATAGTAAGAAGACTCTACAAACACACAGAGACAGACTCGAGTGGAGATGTATTTGGGGAAGAAGAGCAGGGGGATTGGGCGTGTGTGTGTGTCTGAAGAAGATTTTACATAATCTGAGGGAAAACATCCCAAAACAACACATTGGACTGCCCATTCATTTCCATCAGTCGATGGCAATCTGTAAATTCCCTTCTCTGCTTGTGTTTCACCTTGGAGTGGGTGCCAGGACAGTTTGTGTGTGTGTGTGAGGGCATTGAGACTCTCAAAGATAGAGAGACAGGATGAATGTCTGTGTCTCAGAGTTGTTGTAGGGATGGGATGGGATGGATGTGTTGTAGGTTGGAAGGAGAGCCTCATGTTACAAAATAGGGAAAGAAAGCACAAGGATGTGTAGTGTACTGTGTACACATATTGAATTGTGTATGTAAATGAGAAATGTGAATGGGGTTTTACTTTGGCTACATTGAAAAATGGAGCTTTGTGAGAGGCTGTGTGTGTGTAGTGTAGTGTAGTGTGTACATTCTCACACTACCATCAACATTTGCTACTTGATGACTTACTTGTTAGTTGGCTAAGTGTGAGCGAGAGGATCACATATCCTTTCTATCATTCACAGTCTCTTTGCTCAGAGTCTTTCCCTCCCCCCTCCTCCTCTCTGTCTCTCTAGTTCTACAGTCTCTGTCTTGGAATATTACAAGAGTGTGATTTCTTTACACTTGACTCTACACACACCACCCTCGTATAGTGTCTTCTTCTGTGGGTTGTGGGAGTCATTTTTGGCCAAACTTTATTCTCTTATAATGCCGGGCTTTTGTCAAACTCTCCCCACTCGTGTTCTCTGTGCGTACTAGAGTTGGTGTGTGTGTTGCAGGATCAACTAGGGAAGAGAGAAACTCTGAAATTGTTACGCACTCAATGTTTGTTTGGAAAGTGGTGATGGGGAGAGAGTGTAAAAATTGCAAGTTTTTCCACCGAATCTCCTTCTCTCTCTTTGCCGTGTCTTTGGTACATATTTAAGAGCATGTGCAAGTTGTGCGGTGCATAGTGCAGTGTATTTGGAAGTGAGTACACACACATAAGAGTAAGAGTGAGAGTGTGTGTGTGATTTTTTGTGTTTGTGAACCATCAACAACTTTCCTTTAACGTCGAATTTCATCGCATCTTGTTTTCTTTATTTCTCTCTTCCTAACAAATTTACGGTGTTTATTTAAATCCATTCCCCATTCCGAGAGGAGAAAAAACTAGTCGAAAATTGGGAAATAACATTATACAACTTTCAGTGAGAGTGCAGTGAAAAAGTATCGTAATCGTAATAAAATACTAGATGACGAATTGATATGAATGTGAATTGCAGACTATTTTGGTGGATGAGAGAGGTGTCAATTTTTTTCCCTCTGTCTCCCTCCCTCCGTAAATGAAAACAACGCAAGAGGCTACACATTACATACAAAGTTTATTATAATGTTTAGAAAGGGATGACGTGATTTTTTGTGTTTTGCACTCTCCTCTACATTAGAGAGCATTTTTATTGGGAAAAAATAAGATAATTGGGCAGAAGGTTACTCTATTCTTTTGGGACAATAGACTAGTTTGTGTGTGTAGGCATGTGACGTCAACGTCTGTCTTGGACAGGATAAAAAAAGAGAGAGAATTTAGAACATAGTTTGTTGATGTAATACAATAGAAGACTACTTTTTTCCAAGGGACTTACTGTAGGAGAGAGAGAGAGAGAGAGAAGGCAGAAGAAAAGTACAGTTGGCAGGGATTTAAGAGTATCATTGAGATTTGGTGGGCGAGTTAAATTATTGTCAATCAATGTGTGTGTGTGTGGATTGAGAGTGCACAGAAGTGAGTTTAATTGAACATTGAGTGTGTGTGTTGTAACTTATCCTGATACTCTATAGTTCCCTCTCTGCGTGTGTGTTAGGAGAAGGAGAGGATTGCAACTTTTTCCAGTGTATACATCTCTGTCTTGGAATAAGAAGATTTAGATAAAAATCTTGAAATAGTAGGATTGAGAGGGTGGAGGAGGGGAAATAGAAAAGAGGACAGAATTAAGTGTCGACACCTTGGAAAATTTAATGGTAGTTCAATACAATGTGAAATTGAATATGTCTCTGAGTGTACATTGCATTGGTAGGGTGTCGATTTGAGAAGGGAGACACAGTACTCGGTTGACATCAATATATTGTTTTGTGTAGTGGGATGAGATTGAATTATTGTTTTATATTCAAACACTTTTTTTCTCTCTCTCTGGCTTGTAAGATTCCTTTCCATTATTACTACCTACAGTACTAGTAATACACCTTGTAGAATTGGATTGTTAAAAGTCCTCGATTTTTTAATTGGGTTTCCCATACTTGTAATTTTCAATCTGAATAACTGTTGTTAATGTGACAGTCTCGTGTGGTGTTGTTGTTGGTGTAGTTTGACACTTTTATTAACTGTACAGTTTATAATATTAATATGTACTACGTGCGTGTGTGAGGTGTGACTGTCTCCTTTGGCAATCACATGACGGAGAGAACACAAATGTTACTGTAGATATGTACAGAAAAGAGTGAGTAATTGTAGAATGGCCATGATAATTGTAACAATTATTATTTATTAGTCGTGTCATTCCCTCTCTCTCTATTATTGTGTGTGTATCCAAACTGTGTGGTGTGTTGTGCATGTGTGTGCGTGGGAGTGAGAGAGTGTAACAAACGCGTTTTTCAACACAAAAAATATTTTGTGTGTCAAGTGTGTTTTCAACTTGATGCCTTATAGTTTGTCCATTGTGAGGATTATTTTACTGTCATCATGTGTGTGTGTGTCTAGGGTAAGGGAAGAAAAGTGAGCGCAAGTTGGAGTGTCTTTTCTCTGTGTGTCATGGAACTCGCAAGACATTCAATTTTATTTGAGAGACAGAGAGACTCTCTTTTCTTCTCCCCTGGAAGGGAATGAAAGAGGAGAAGTGAACTAATTTTTGAATTATTACCTACTCGGACTCTCTCTCACTCTTTACTACTACTTTATACTACTTGTGTGATGCCGCGTTCTTCAGTACAATCCTACAGTTGTTGCCACACTTAAACTTGACCTGCAAGAAACAAGCAGGAGGAACACGAAACAAGGATTCATCACTAGACACAAGATTTACGTGTGAAAAAGAGTTTGAGTGAGATTGTAAAAATTGTAGCGAACGAGACGGGGGTTTTTAAAAAAATATATATGTGTATTTTTATGTGAAAGTGTGAATTACACAGAGGAGAGGATAATAATATAATATATAAGTAGAGAAACCTCCGTTCGTGTTTTTTTTCTTTCTGAAAAAAAAGAACGCATCATCATGCCTTTCGCATCAGCTACTTACTGCTTCCCCGCTTCTTTACCACCACGGCCGAAAATTGGTGGCGGTGGTACAAGTAGTACAAGTAGAGGCTGGAATGCCTCTTCATCTTATGGTGGTGGTGGCCCGTCCAATGGTTCCAGTGGTTCAAATTCGACGCGGAAAAGGGGAAAAATTTATAGTCATGGAAATGGGTTGGTTGTGGAAGGGGGACCAGGAGGAACGAGTCATAATCTTATTAATGTGCGTGATTTCAATCAGGATAAGAGGAAAGGGGAGAAGAGTATCAGTGGATGCAGTAGTGGTAGTAGAGTCGGTTACTTTGACAACGGGAAAGATACGACCTGGTCTACTTCATCTGATCCGAGTCAACTTAAGAGAGGAGGTGGTGGACTCCTAAGTGGACCGCCGCCGACACCCATTTCTTCATCTCGTTACTACTCCGCACACTCAACCACAAACGGGAGCAACACAAGGGAAGATAATCACAAATCCACTAAATCCAAGATAAAGAGTGGCTCCTCCACCCATCCTAACAATAATTCCTGCCATCATCAGCAGCCACAACAACAGCAGCAGATGCAACGAGGTCGGACTAAATGGAGATCAAGTCAAGGGAAAAAAGATTGTCAAAAAATTAATGGAGATAGGATTGACTACAATGGTCACAGTCAACCAGAGACGGACTCACAAGATGAGGAGAAAGCAGAGGAAGAGAGAAATCGTCTTATTCATCAAATGTTATATGGTTCAGATACAGGCGGAGGCGGAGAGTCTGGTTTAAAATTTGACGAGTTTGAGAGGAAGAATAATGTGGTGATAGAACCATCCTTTGGATTTGTGTATGGTTTCCATGGGTCCGGGAATAATATCAATAGTAGTGGGAGTGGGAAGACAAGTAAAAAGAATGGGAGCCAATTATTAGGGGAGAAGGAGAAAGAGAAAGGGGGGAACAAGTATGGGAATAGATTCTCATGTTTTTTGGGTGGTGGGGGGAGAAAGACGGGTGGTGACAACAACAACAAGGAGGAAAGACAGTCTTTAAGTTGGTTGTGGCAAAAGAGAAGTTTGTCAGAAGGGAATTTGTACAGTGTGAGAAGGATTGGAGAGAATGATGATGATGATGACGAAGGGTATGAGTATGGGGGGAGAAAGGAAATTAGTTACCACCAACCCCGGGAAGGGAATAATAATAATGTGCGAGGGAACAACTATACAAATAGCACCAGCAGCAGTCACATCGGGAGGGATAAGGATAGTCGAGCAGGGGGGAAGGAAATGGGAATGATTGGAATGGACCAGGATCTTCCGAACGGGAAACAAGACAGGCTAATGGCTAAAACATGGCAAAGGAATTCCATTTCTGTCAACATGGACACCAGGACGAGGGATCAGCTGTATGATGATGGTCGTGGTGGGATTGTGGAGGGGATGAGACAAAAACCTAAATTTTTCCGGAGTCTCAGTCTCCGTAGTCTTGTACCAAGTGAGTCTTACCAAAAACCTTCCAAAAAAAAGATATTCAAAAACTAACTTCCTTCCACTCTCAGTCTCTCGTGAACAGAGACTGTGTATTCACATTCCATGTGCAAACTCCATGTGCTTCACGTGGTAATGTGTACTTGGAGTTTCAGGCTTTTAACAACTAACCTCATACGCTACAATATGTGTAATGTTTATATGTATGAATATGAATTGTTTTATTAGAATACTGTTGAGGGATAAGTCGTGCAATATTGAATTGTTACAAATAACCCGGGAATTTCTAGTGTGAATTAATATATATTTGGATCCATTTCATGCTTTTGACATATCTTTGTGTGGAAGTGACTTTTGTCGGATTCTTTTGATTTAATTGCTTGTATATAATTGAATTGGTTGTAATCTCGTTGATTTCCGTTACTCCCCTCTTCCTCTCATACAATGTGAGTGCCTTAAGCAGAGAGAGAGAGACTTTGGAGGAAGTTCTACTCGGGAAGTTGTACAAAGAGTCGTGTGTGTAATGTGGAAGATTTTGTGTTTATTTGAAAAAAAGTGACTGTTTGTATACATGAGGAATGATGAATGGCTGTTTGTTTTCCGTTTTCCATCTTTGGCACTTTGCCAATACGGAGTGAAGTCTGTGTGAATCACACATCCTCCCTCACAACAAATGATGCTTACCACTGTTGAGTTGGAAAATAAGAAACACCTTTTGTCTCTCATTCTATCTTTACTCTAATATGATAGTGTGTGTGTTGCATTCTGTATTATTAGCACAGAGATCAAATGACACACTCATACGTACAAAAAAAATTTTCATTACATTACAAAATAAATGTCAGTCCACACTCCACATACACACGATACTAGTCAATAATTTGTAAATTGGTTAGGAGTTTTAATTGAGGATACAAGTTTCATGTGTGTAAACACATACACCCCCGACGACCATTGTAATTAATTTGGCGGCATAGCAATTCCCAATTTACTTGAGAGTGTGGGGAGGATTGTGAGAAGGTAAAAAGGTTCTTCTTTAAAGGTCTTTAGGGTGTTTAGAATAATTCAGAAGGAGGGGACGAGAGTTGGGTAAATTAAAAGTTCATAGGGTATTCATGACCTATTCATATGATATCTGATATATTATTTATTCAGGATTATTATATTATATGGAAATATTTTATGACCGCCTGTTGCATCTCTTTCGGGAGGATCGTATCCCAATACATGATCTAACAGTTTGTATCTCCCTACACAATCCACACACACAACTGGTCTCTTCTTCTTTCTGAGAAGGATCCTTGAGGGGGTTGTACATGTAAAAATTAAAATACCTCAGAATTAATGAGCCTTCTCTCCTTTTTATAGACTGAAGTGATGTGGTGGATGTTTTTGTGCCTGTCGTATATCATAGAGTGAGTGGACGGTGAATGCACTGGCATAATAGTAATAATAATAATATATGTTTATTATTATTATTACTCCTGCAGTTTCTGATGGACGGGAATGGTTTTTTTATATCGTATTTCAGCATATCCAACAATTTATATTCATTTCATACTGCTCTGTCTAATCTGTACACACACATACACTCACAGTCACAGACAGGAGTATCCATTATCCTATTATAAATACTCATTTCTTATTGTGGGGGTTTTTTACGACTATTTTTTTCTTATTCTACAAAGAAGGTGTCTCGCCATTACACACATTTTGTGTGTGCCTTTTTGTGCTCGGTTTCCTTATATGGGTCCCTGGCTGTTTTTTAATGTGGATTTTTTCCCTGACTTTCCAAAGAAAGTACATAAGATTGAGAAGCAAGTTAGCCTTCCTCCAGTTACATTACTACACGATGATGCACACTACAGTTTGTTATGGAGGAGAGAGAGATTTGTGTTGTGAAAGACGAAAGTAAACAGATAAATAAGATAGGTGGGTAGACAGACAGTTTTGGGTTTTCAGTGTTCAATGCACAATGCGTGTGTGTGTGTGCTCCCTGTGTTCAACCATCCTACTCCTCCTATTTAATATTCATACTGGTAAGCAGATGACTAATTGTGAGATCATGAGTTGGGGTTGAGGGGGGATTGACTAATAGCTGTCGAATTCCGATCAACCTGTGGGCTACCTCCTCCTCCTTTTAGTCATGAAACAGGAAAGAGTGTTGTTGTTATAAAATTTTCTTCTCCTTTTAGAATATTCAATGTAGACTTTTGTCTACACACTACTACACAGTACACACACACATTTGTGATGGAGAAGGTGGATAAGAATTTTAAACTTGACTAATAATGGACTCAAGAAAATTTGGTTTAATTTAAATGGAAGTATGTAGGGGTGAGTGGAGAGTCGAGATATTTTTTGGCTGAATATTATAATATAGTTTAATAATGATTGGATGACGTTCCCTCTTGGATTGATGTACAGTAATATTAGATTACAGACTTGCATTTTGTGGATGTAATATGATGATACTTGTAAGGTTTAATGATAAAAACAAACTCCTGTTGTTGTTGCAGTTGTGTGCTTTTGAGTAATGTGTGTTAGAGCTTACGTGATGTTTGACAGAGTGTACACACAACAATCATTTGGTCATTCTCAATTATGGTAAAGTTATTTGATTTCTCCTCCCTAATTGACTTGCTGATTTCTTGATAAATCGCATGGACGATGAGTAAACACACAAGCAAACAAGATAATTTTCTTCAATGTGATGAGCTGTTGAGTGGCAGCCAGACTACTCACCGTCCGAGACTCCCATTAGTTATAAATTGAGGAGTAGATGAGGAGAAGCCTTTTAAATGTGTGATGGAGTGAAGAAGGGAAAAAATCCAGAAAATTTTGAAATTCAATGCAGGGAGAAAAAATGGATATTGTAACAACCGCAACCCGATACACACACACACGCACAAGAGAATGTGACATTCTCTGAATTCATTCAATGGATTATTTTTTGTGATGTTTGTTGATGTACACAAACTGAAGTCAATGAGACAGAGAGACGGATTGTGAATGTGTAAATGCATTATTCTAAGCAGGTCTCTATTTCTCTCATGTAGTTATCTCCATGTAAAAAATGGGAAACTGTCCAGACTTGACCATTGGTCAAAGGGGTTCTGGACAAAGTAGGTGATACCATGCCCAAGTTGGATTGGAGACAAAGAGGTGAAAGATGTTTGCCGTATTTATACTTGTCTTGTGGTCTGGAACCTCCTCATTGTATGTAGTCTCTCTCTCTCTAATATCAAAGGGTAAGAGAGATGAATTATTTTGGATGAAATGGAGCCGAGAGTAGATCGGAGGAATGTAGAAAGGAATGTATTCACCCCAGTGTGTCCATTGTAAATAATACTTGGATTGATTGCAAGTCAGTTCTTTAATAGTATAATGAATATAATGAATCTACGCACACACTATCTCTCTCTGTACAATGACATGTAAGAGCAAA
Source organism: Pygmarrhopalites habei (assembly GCA_009870185.1). Lineage (NCBI taxonomy): Eukaryota > Metazoa > Arthropoda > Collembola > Symphypleona > Arrhopalitidae > Pygmarrhopalites > Pygmarrhopalites habei. The sequence goes on from WJFB01000123.1 coordinate 53,565, forward strand.
GATAGGAGAGAAAGACTAAGACGAAGTACTCAGTGTGTACAAAGTAAATAAGAGGATACTGGTTAAATCCTGTCTACGTGCTTCGTTAACTGTTACCCGAACATGGTAAATAGTCGTTTGTTGTGTTGGTGTGTCGGGTTGAGTGAACAAATGAACTGATTATAGTTAACAGGTGGTTCCATTTCGCCCGTGTGCGTATGTGATGGATTTGGAGCTACTGTTCATCCATTACAATTATTGACAAAAGGTGTAATGGAGACTGTGGGATTCGTTTGAATTTGAAGTATGTAGAATAGGAATAGATGAAGGAAATTAACATTTTTCTGTCATACAATTATTGTGCTGCAATTATACACTCGCTCATTTTTGGAGAATGGACGAACAGTGACAATAAAAAATGTAAATTCAAAAAATTTTCAAACATAGACAACTGTCATCCTGGGAAATCCTTCCGAGTTGTGTGTGTTGAAGTTCATGAATTGTGGAGTGTACAGGAGGAGGATGATTGTGCTTATCTTGATGTTGAACAAATGCAAGAGGGAGAAGAGTAGGGTTTCCTGTCTCGCTCCCTCATTTTTTTCATTTCATTTTGACAATGAAATTATACAATTTTTATGGATCTGTGCACTGTTTACATGGAGTATTTAGCGTGTGCTGTGTGTGTAGATCTGGACAGGGGTGATGATGTTCAACTGGAATAATTTTACTACTGTCTTCTGAAAATGTGTGTATATGAACGGAGTGGAGAGATTTGAGGGGAGAGGGTGTGTATTCAAAAAATACAGTGTGTAGTTATATGTGTAGGACTGGGCGTACAAATTGAGAAAGGCTTAAACTTTGGTTGCAAAGGTGGAGGGAAAAGAAAGAGAGAGAGATGGAACACGGCATGTTATGGCTTTCGACACGACATGGCTGTGAGGATAGGGATTGTCGTGATGGAAGGTGCAAGAGGGGATAGGAAGGCCGGTCGTTCCTTCCTTCAAGGATGTACAGATTCTTTTACTCTTACTCATTGTGTCTACATGTTTTTACTGTTAATGGCTCCTCTTATTGTACACACACTCATACACACCAAGAGAGAGAGAGAGTACAAACACAAGAAAATCTTTGGGACAAAGGAGAAGAGAAAGAATATATCTTTGCCCCTCAGCTCATCTCTCTCTCTATGTGTGTGTACTGTGTGTCTGGCTGTGGGGATAGGAAATTTGATGCTCACAAAAAATACTCTGAGGCTTCTACCTAAACCTGGAGTGTTGTACCTAAAGCAGAGAGAGAACGTGTGTGTGTGTGGAGTGGTGGTTTGAGTTTGTGTATGGTGAAGTGATGTTGAGATGATTTTGCTCCTGCATAATCATATTGACCCTGTATCTCCATACACTCACCCTCTCTCTCTCTCTCTCTCTCTCTCGTACACACACACAAGGGGCTGAAGAAGAAGATGAAGAAGGTATTCAAAAATCTTGCTTCTTAACTTCCCTTCAGGGTGAGTATTATGAATGAAGAAGGAGCCGAGGAGGTTTATTTTCGTTGTATGGAGAGTTTACACTCTGAAGCATTCAAAAAGAAAATAGACAAGTTTTTAGAGAAACCAATGAAATCTTCATGTACATATAATATTATTTTATTATAAATTATTCCCTGGCACATGGATTGATAATCGTGATATAGGTAATGTATGACAGATTTTTTTAAAATACGAAATAATATTGATTATGAAAATAGAATGCCTGTTTATGAGAGAGAGAGAGTGAGAGAGACACACTGTGTGATTTTTAAGAATATTTATTGCATGTGAAAGGTTTCCTTGTTCTCTCTGTGTCTAGGGAGAATGATGATGTGACAGGGGGACATTTCGTTGGTGACCCTACACAAAGTGTGTTTGTGTGTGTGTGTGTGTTGTTGGGGAATGTTGTAGTAATATATTGGACAGCTAAATAGTTTTGAGAGGCTAATCAAGAGGACCAGAATTGAATTATTTATATGTAAGTGTCTGGGGTCTCGGTTTTCTGGTCGTGTATATTTAAAGATAATTTAAGAGATAGAGAAGGGGACAGAGGAGGAGAAGATGGAGGATTAACATAATGAAAAATGTTTTTTCGAGTGGCTTGATAAAACAGGGAGGGAGGGAAAGGCTTGTTTTTTTCTCCCTTCTCCTCCCTTCTTGATGATCATTCGTGACTGGTGTGGATACTCAGGATTTTGAGAGACAGAGTGTATGTGTGTGTTTTTTTGGAGGACCATATAGGAGACTGTGAAGGGATAAAGATTGAATTATGCTTTGACAGGGTGTCAACCCTGTTAGACGCTATGAGAGAGAGAGAGAAACTGTCTTATTTTCTATCGCATCCCTATTATGGACATGAAGATTCCGAACTGCTCTTTGTGAGACCTCTCTATTTCTCTCTCAGAAGAAGATGGAACGGGGCTGTCCTTAGAGGTACAAAAGAAGAAAATGAGACAGTTTTTTCCCTCCTCTATTATTCCCATTGAATTGTGTACGCAGTCAAGGGAGCCAAAAAGGGAGAAAGAGTCTTGAGGATTCTATGTGACCCCTTCAAAAAAATTGTACACATAAAATATTTATGAGGTAGATAGTTTATTTTTTGCTCCTTCTTTCCTATTTTAAGGGAGAGGGAGAGACTAGGATGGAAGGGAGATTCAAAAATATCACCTTCAGAATACACTTTCTCGTGGTATTTGTTCTACCTATGTATTACATGGAAATGGCAAAAACTAAAAAATGTATTTATGTATTAGTAGTATTCAGGGGGATTTATTGAAAGCAGTCCTAGTGATAACATGTAGCTTTTCTATTAAATTTTTTTGTTACACCGTGCAAATTGATATAGTACAAATCGCATGGAGTTGGATCTTCGTGAAGAGATGAAAATTTTTGATATATATGTTGACACATGGATTTGAATCTCCTCCTCTCTCATGTTTTTATAATAGATATTATGTAGTGTTTCATCCAGACTTTTCACAGTAAATGCTACTTGGCACATGAAAGTCAATAGTATTGACACGACACACACAACATTTACGCACAACTTGTCTATCCCATCATTTATTTTTTTGTCTTTTGTGAGAGAGGGGAAGTTTTTTTGTGGAGAAAAGAGTTAAGGTGTGTGTAGTGGTAGTCCAATCATTTTTTTTGTTGTGTGCTCTTCTTGTCCATTATGTGTCTGCTCTATTAAGTGGTTTGTAGGCTGTTGTGTAGTGGTCCAGGGGTAAATGGAGGAAGCTATTATGGATGAGAGAGGAAGTAGAGAGAAAAAATGAATGGATTTTTCTCTCCCCCTCTTTGTTCATACTGTCATTATTTGGTAAATTCATGTGGTTAATAAATGTGTGTTCCTAGCATATGTTTTCTCCTCTTCACGTGATTCGGATTGGTTAGAAGAGAGAGAGACAAGTTGAAACAAATACAAAAAATGGTATTCTTCTTCTCTTGTTGTGAATTGAAAAGAAGACATTTGAATTTTTGTTCTTACGGAAGCTAAAAATATTATTTTGTTACGGGACTGGAAAACATGTGTGTGTTATGTGGTTGAGGGTGGATAAGTAATATACTGGATCATTGAGAATGAGAGAAAGTGATAAACCAGGGAGATGTGATAGTTACAAAAGGGGAAAATACAAGTTGGTTAAACACTCTTGACTGGAGCAGAGTAAATAAGGGAAAGAATGATGGAAAAATCTTCTCGTGAAATTCTTCTCTTTTTGATGGACTCTACACACACACCAAGTACAAGTTGAAATGGAGGGATTGAAGGAGTTTCTACTGTGTGTGTGTGTGTGTTATGACTTTTTTCTTAAGTTTTTGAGCTCTGGAGGAGCGTGTCTTCTTGTGAAGTGAGAGGAGAGAGAGAGGGAAGCTGAAGAGTAGTGAAACCTCCATCAACATGATGAGGCGTAGAGAAAGAGAGAGAAGAGGAAGGCTGAGTTGAATTCAATGGAATGGAAATGGTAATAGATTAAACAGAACCACAAGTTGTGTGTGTGTGTGAACTCTCCTCCTCCAACTTAGCATTCATGGAGTCAACTTGGATTGATTTGCGGTTCTCCTTTTCACTCACAGTGTCATTGGCAATCGTCTTTCTTTACACTCCAGTGTGACTGTGTGTGTGGTAGTCATTGTAATTGTATAGTTGGTGGAGGAATTGAATTCAAAAATTTAAATAAAGACCAAGAAAGAGACAGAGAGAGGGAGGAGAGAAATGTTGGATTAACTTTCTAAAGGATGAGAGGAAAGGAAATTTCAATCTGTTCAATGCAGTTGCAGTGATCTTCTTTAATTGTAGTTTTATGCAGTGTCAGCAATGGGCTATTTTTAGAGAGAGAGAGGATTCCGTATGGGATGTAAATAGTTGTGTGCAGTTTCATACAAGAAATCTAGATAAATGAATCGAAGTGATGTATAAAACAATGATCCTTACTTCCGATGAATATTTGTACTCCTACACTACATAGTCACTACAACACAAGTGTGTGTATGTCTATACTGTTCCTTGAACCGAGTCTTGAATACATTAGCGTGTAGCTAGTGTGTGGTGTGTGTGTGTGTGTGTGTGTGGAATATGGTGAAGACATGAAGGAATAAATAAGGGAGAGGAATGAATATATTATATATTTGTCAAAATAAATAGCAAAGTTAAGGCTTAGCATGTCTACAGACGGAAAGAAAAAGTTTGGGTTTGAGACATGTAACTTCCATTGCATGTGGTTCTTCTAATGAGGTGTAAAAGTTTGAGAAGATGAAGAAAACTAATAGAACAGACGGTCGGAGCGTCGTTAAATCAACAGGCGGACTCTCATTTGAACAAGAAGTAGAAAATTACTTTATACCTCAGACTGAGCGAGAAGGAGAAAGAGAGTTTGAAAACATTCCGTGCAGCATTGCATCGTCCTGTAAATGCTATTCTCTCTTTCTGCGTGTGTGTGTGGATAGTTAGTTGTTACGAGGACTTCAAGAAGAATACATTTGGATATTGTGATGATCCACCTGTGCTAGCTTGTGTGTGTGTGTATGACACTCGGGAAGATATCGTACTGTGAAGATCATATTATTGAGTTACTACTATTTTAGTGTGGGGACTAAACCAATGTTGAGAGGTCAGCCAGTCTTCATCATCATATCCCTGTCATCACTTAATAATAGTTAAAAATTCGTTAGGACCTTCCACTAGTGTATTATATGGCTTACACACTTGAATGTTTTTATCTCTCTCTCTGTTGTTTGTAAAGTGTACTCTACGAATTTTGGTGGATGCTCTGTTGAGTATTGACAATACATTTTATGATTTTTTTGCTGTGGACAGGAGCAGGAGCTCAACATTATTGTTGCGAGTTGATTGTTGTAAAATTATCCCCTCTTTTTCCACACATCATCATCCTTATAACTTATTCTATTGTTGTTTATGTATACAGATATATGATGATTACAGTCTCATATTAAAAGAGGGACGGGGTGGATATGGTCTATGGTAATTTAGTCATGGGTTGTCAAAGACTCGTCATTTTCATTTCACACTATCCACACACTTGTACATTTTACAATGTGAGTGGAATGAGGATGACCAATGAAATGATGGACATTTATATTATACATGTAGTTTAGGATGATTTGGTAATTTTGGGTCTAACAAGATGATGACTCATTAGAGTATTACTTTGTACACAATGACATGATACTCAGAGTGGAGATTGATGAAAATTTATGCATTTTATATAAGTGTGTGTTGTTTGTCTGGTGTCAATTCCAGTAGGGGCAAATCCTTTCTTCTCCTCTTTGCCATTTTTTTTTAAAAGTGTGAATGAAAAGTGTTTATTATTGTTAAATACAAAGTTGTTTTAAAAATAGAGAAATAAATCTTTGTTGTGGCAAGGACTTGAGACATGATCAGAAATTCATGAAAATTGTGTTCAAGGATTTCTTTTTAGACCTTTCCGATTATAAACTTGGAGTAGACCATGGCTTTCTAGATAAAAAAAAAAATAGGTAGATAGATATATTCAAGTCAATCAGTTGGAATGATTTATGCGTAAATTCGAAAGGAAAATACGAAATGTAAATTGTGAGACAATGTATAGACACACAAACACACAGTCAACAAAATTTTGTGCTTCTTGTGACTGTGGAGTGTAGACGTAGTAAAAGGTAGAAGGTTCTAATTTGGACATGTTGACTGCATCCTCCATCCAGGAGGAGAAGAATGGCCAGTCGAATTTGATGTGAGTATAATTTGTTTTGCTATGTATGTTCTGTACTGTACTGTGTTGCTGTTCTTGTCGGGTAGGTTAGATTGGATGGGCTGTGTGTGTGTGCAGAGAGAGAGTATAATATGGCAAACAAAAAAAATTAAATTCACATGTAACTTGGTGAACAAATTGAGCCTAAACAGTTCTAAATGGCTTGTACTTGTTTGTACAGTCACTAGCACAAGTTTGGTTTGGGGAAATATGGAGGGAGTGTGTGTGTGTGTGTCAAGACTACAAATCATTACTTCTTCTTGCGGGTTTGAACCACAAGCCGGCAGATTAAAGTGTGAATTGAATTAAACTGAAACAACGGGAGACTTTAAAGTGAGAATCGAAATTCTCAGCATGTGAGGAGAATCCTGCTGACTCCTCTCCTAACAAATTGATATGTACTCACAATTTTTCAATATCGTTCTGTCCACTCACTCCTTAATTTTCATTTCTCCTCCCCAAAACGATTAGAATTTTACAAAAATCATTTTGTATTTCATCACAACTCAAAATGGTCCGTTCTTTCCATTTTAACTATTTCCAATCTCTTGCTGATGAGAAATTTGGGAATACAACAGTCAGTATGTGTGTCACTGTCTCTCTCTCTCTTTACTTTTACGGGTGGACGTCTGACATTACAAAGCAAACACAAATCATTTGAGTGAAATTACATTATATCAAGTTGATGATTCAGACATTCGATACATAAAGTTAATAATATTGACTTGTGTGTAATTGACTCGACATTCGAAAAAAAGTGGCAAGTTCAGGTTTCTCGAGAGAGAAGGAGAGTGTGTTAGGTCAGAGAATCTAAATGTGTTTTTTGTGTTGTCCAACACAATCAATTGAATCAATTTTGACCTTTTCATCCTAGTCCATGTAATACAAATACAATAGAGTGAAGGGGAGGGAAGAAGGACCATGGTCATTCTTTCCAAAAACAATGTTGACTGTGTGTATGTACGTAATCCAGATTTTCAACTTGTTTTACTCACCTTTTTCCTCTCTCGTTTTTTTTCTGTCTGCTCTGCATGGAGGTTGACGAGCTTTGCTGCTGTACATATATTTTTCTCTACTCAAGTTCCTCTGAGACTGAGAAAGGACACTGACGAGCGTACAAAGAGAGGAGGAGGGAAAATAGTTGGTTCGCAATGCGGCAACTCCTATGCCGTACTAGAGATTGTACTTAGTGTATGTGTGTGTGTGTGAAAAATCATAAAGAGATTCAATTTAGATATGCAACATAAGCTGCAATGTTATACAGTGTGTGTGCGGTAGTTTGTATTTTATGAGAATCGTAAGGAGTCTAAGGAGAGTTGAAATTATCGTAAATTATTGAATGAAACTTTGCCGAATTTTGAATGTGCGCATGCAGTAAACTTGTTCCATATTACACACACTCATACACACTATGTACTATAAAATGTATAACATGGAAATAGTCTAGAAATAGAAAAGTTTGAGATTTTGTATTCGTTAAAGAATTGTTCATTTTTGTAATCCTTCTGGACGGATCATTGATTCTTTGTGTGTTTACTCTTACTGGAATTTTATTTTGGATAAGATCATCCACACATCAACTATGGTCATGATGGATTTGTCAATACAGTTTCTGTTTTTGTGAGAGTGGGCTCTCTCTCTCTCTCTGTCCAATATGGAGAAGAGGAGGAACAATGATGAGCTAAGATAATAAGGATTGGGGATGAGAAGTTATGGGAATCCAAAAGTTAAAATTTCATCTTGTTGATCTGCTCCTCCTCAGCTTTATTCTTATGGATGAATAGAGAGAGAGAGAGATGGAAATGCACGGATTTTTTGGGATTAGTCATGGGAATGGTTAAGGTGGTTTGTTAAAATTGTGATTGTGGTTTGTGCTGGTGTATTGAGGTCAGTGTAAGTAAGTTATGTAGCTAATGAGTGGAGATTGGGAGGTGTGACGGGACTGAGTTGAGTATGAAGACGATACTCCTTGAGGGTTCTTTTTCTGATTCTTTTTTAAATAAAGAAATGATAGGAGGATTCATATTATAATATTTTTGTTGACTTCCCATTTATATCTTTTTGATAGGAGAGAGACACTAACTAACTAACTGTAGGTCGTCAGCTTCTTTGAATTGACTGAGGATAATGAGATGATCTTTTCATATATACAAAGATATTGTAAATGGAGATGATACATACAAGATTATTGTAGTTAAATCTTATTATTCAACGGCGGACTTGTTCAGTGGGGAGTGTGGCGACTATGGGGATTGAGCTGTGGGTGTTTAAACAAATATTCACAAAGAGAAGAGAGAAAGAATTGGTCGTGTGTGTGTGTGTTGCGTGTAGCACAATTATAATGAGGTTCAAGAGATGATGATGACTTGACACAGACTATGAGTGAAATACGATTGATGTTGTTATATATATTTTTTCAAAAGTTATTAGTTGACATTGTATTGTGTGGAGTGGTGGTTGCTGCTTTGTTTGTGCATTGAAATATGGGGTGGACCATTGTCTAAATTATATGAGGGAGCAACACACACACAGTCACACACACACAGACAAAGAGACAAACAGTTGAAGAAATGTAATCATGTAAATATTTGCAGTTTTCATTTTGGAAGACAACAGTTTCTCAGTGTGTGTGTGTGCCTTTTTTCATTTTGCACTGTCTGATTGGGTGTAGGTAGTTGGATGTAAGAAGTTAACCTACTATAATCCGTTTCGTGAAGATGCGTTTACATGTCTCTCAATTCTTATGCTAATATCGTCTTCTTCCTCTTCTTCCTCCCTGTACATGTGTACACATGATTGAGTTCATTATTGAATTGGTAGTGGTCTAGTGGTGACAGGGGGTTTAGATCAATATTAATTGTATGCTGATTAGTGCTACTGTATTTGGGTATCCATCCGACCGGCGTACAACTCAACAGTAATACAAACTCCAACTCTCTTTGGGGTAAAATGCCTCACGGCATCACATATCCAAATGCTCAGTCGGAATAAATGACAAGAGATTCTTTTTGAAAAAAAATCATACGCCTGACGAACAAAAAATTGACAATATTTATATCGTTATTTATGACTGCATTTAATTGTGACAGCCATAAATTTTAATATGATTAACATGTAAATAAAGAATTTTTTTTAAAAATAGTACGATTCTTGAGTATTCCATTTTTTCACATGGTGTTTTCCTAAGATTTTCCTTGGTGCTAGGCAAATTGAGGAGGGGAAGTTGTGTTTGTTTGGTATAAAGTCAGTCAATTCATTCAGCAAATTTTTTAATTGGAAAACGTTTTGCGTTGCACAGGCAGAATTATTAAGTGATGTCTTTCACATGTACAATTTTCTGCACGAAATATTTTTTTTTGTTAATTTTTTTTCCTGTACATAGAGAAGACAGAGAAAGGAATGGATGCTGGGACAATAAAATACGGATAGACAACATTTATTCCTTTGCGGCCTATTGATTGACTTGTTTTCTCATTGCTTTACATGTTTTTCCTCCTCCTCAGCAAGGAATTTTTGTATGATCAGTTGAAGTCAGGTTAATCAGATGCAAAAAGCTTAAGGTTGTTCAGACACGAGAGAATAATAAAAAATGTACCTTTACACTACAAACATTGTACAAACTACACACTGGTCGTGGATTTGAATTAATTAAGCTTAATTACTGCAAGGTGGAATAACGTACACGTATGATTTAACAGAGTGTGCACACTACTAACTTGTACACACTCAAATATGTTTCATGTGTTAAAATTTTTTCCCACTTTTGTGTCATTTCCTTGACAGTTTGTCCAACGATTTGGAATGTGGTGGGGAGGTTCAAGGTTGAATTAGCAAAATGAAAATGAGATAATTATATTTAACGATTCTTTCTCTGGCATTCATTTCTAAAAATGGTCTAAATACAGACATACATGTATGTACACAAACTGACCCAGAATAATATTATTAACCCGATATTGACCTACCAACAAAAGAAAGAGCTAAGGAGATGGAAGAATGTGTGAAGAAAAAATATGTAATACTAATTCGCCCTATTTTTTTTATTTACAGTTGGTGGGATGAACAAGACCCGGACAGCTCATCCCAGCTGCCAGGGTAAGCCAGTCCAACCTCCGACAGTCCCTGGACTCCTAGCCTTCTCTTCATTTCGTGTCAAAAAGTCTGAACAACATAATTCAGCAGTGACAGAACAACAACAACCCTCACCCTCATCTTCCTCTTCAGAGTCCCAGGAAGACTCAAGTCATCATCATCATCACAACCATCTTCATCATCATCTAGGCTCTAACAACTGTAATAATAATAAAGAGACTCAACGATTTTCGGGGAGTAGTCTTGGTTCCGCTGGTTCAAGCTACGCCTCCTCTGCATCCTCCAGTGATAATCGAAGTAGTATTGGAACTGATGATGATGGATTCCTTCCGCCACCATGTCTTCATTCTGATGTCCATTTAAAAGGTGAATACTTAATACGTAATCAAATGATAAATCTTGTCACATCATACATGTAAGTCCAGAGTCCCTCTCCATTTTGTCCCTTTTTTTAGTTTCTCAAGTATCCTACAATGGACGAAAGGAGGCCCATTAGGTCGTTCATTGTTTGTATATACTTAGGATATGTACGAGAGGAGGAGGAGGAGAGAATTTCTGTTTGTTCAAGACCCTCTCTCTCTCTCTCTCGCTGTCTTTTACGTGATGTGCATTTAAAAATTGACGAATGACTTTTGATATTTCTTCCTTGTCTTGTCTCTTAAGTTTTAACCCTTGACTTGTTGATAACACATGCCCGTCTCTCTCTCTCTTTCTTTCTTAGACTTGAATCTTTTCCCCAGGCCTCACAACCACAGATTAAATGCTTTTTCAATTTGTTGAACCTCCAACATGTAATTTTTCAACGGATGATACCTCACCCCCGTCAACTCTCTTGTATTCCTTTTAGTTTCCCTTTCTCTCTCTCGTTTACTCACAATTCCACATGTGAGTAATCCTGTGTAACTGTGCAAGTGATTGAAAGTAGCTGAATGTCGAAGTTGTTTTTTTCATGTCATTCCAATTCCATGAGAGCAAGAGAGAGAGAGCTTTTTCAAAATACATGGACTCATATATCTCTTCACAAGACAAGGACTGTACTATTGAATGTGTACGTGTGATGTAGGAACCATAAATGAATCTCATGTTATGGTGGTGAGGTGCAGTTCAAAAGTTGTTATACAGTGGACAAATATAGTTTTATGGTGTAGAAGCTGTCTGGCTATAATAGGCGCGTTCCAATCCAAAAAGTTTTTTTTGTGTGTGTATTGGACGTGAGTGAGAGGAAATTTTCAAATATGCAGTAAATCTAGTTAATTGTACGTTAAAACTTCAGATTCTGGTAATATGATACTGCGTGTATTTATATATGTGTATGTATGGAGTGTCTTATAAATTCAGACAAGTTTTATGATACTCCCTCCTCCTCCTCAGAAACCAAAGAGTGACTCTATTCCCTGTAGGGCGAATCTCAGCCTTTGTGTGTGTGTGTGAGGCTGTGAGTATGTATATGGTGATGGTTGGAGTTGTAAGACCAAAGGGAAGAATTACAATAAAAATTGTAACGGGGTCACTTTATTCATCGGGATCACCCAAATCGTTAAATGAGTGTAGTTTATAATGTAATATGTAATGAACGTGTGTACACACTGTTACACCTCTGCGTGTTTCAGTGTCGAGATTTTTTTCCAAAGGGTTTTTGATTTTTGAAAAAGATTATTAGGAGACAGGTCAGAGCACACACACACATGATATGATATAGGGATATGGATGTTGAATAGATTTTCGTAATAGTAATGTGGCTTCCCCTCCGGAGAAAATATCAAGTAATAATAATAGCTTGTTTTTCTACTTTTTAAAACTTATTAAAATTTTGAATCCTCTCCCTTTCTCTTCCACTCATGTAATTCACAGAGAGAGGGGGAGAGGGGAGTGGATTCGTTTTGTTTTTCAAGTTTACTGTGAGTTGGGAGTCTGGTTTTAAAGAGGGAAAGTCCAGTTTTAGTTGAGAATCTCAACTTGAGATATCTTTTTGTAGAATTGGACAATGAAGGTGTAAACGAAAGATTTTGACTGACCTCGCCATCCCTTCATTCTTTGTAATAATTAAGTTGTATTCTGTATCGTGCTTTGAATAGTTTTACAAATTCACTAAAACCAGCTTAAAAGATTAGGACAAATGAAAAGGAGTTAATAGAAATGAATTCTATTGTGTATTCAATGAGGATCAAAAATATTTTGATATGGATGATGATTTGATACTTAAAGTTTTCTTTGTCATTTAATGAGTATGTCAATAGAATCCAGTTTTTGTAGAACAATACATTGATTACGAATGAAGACTGAATGTTTCACAACAATATACATATTATAGACAGATGAGATTGTGAAGGACATTCATTCCGTTTCATTTTTTGACAATTGATTTGAATTGAGAGGGGGAGTAGAATTAATCATATGCATATTAGCTGCAGGGAGAAAACAGACTTGTGTATGTTTTAATCCATTTCCTGAGGGTAAAATGTTTAATTTTCCCATTAAAATATTATGTACACTAGTGTTCAAATGTGTGTGTGTGTAGTCACTGCTAGATCCTTAGATCTTGGATCTTGTCAATGTCTATGAAAAATATTATGCAAATAATCATTAATTCAAAAAGTTGTTCAACACAGAAAAATGAGAGAGAAGAATTGAGGGTGTTGAGATGGTTATTCAATAAAGTCTCTCTCTTTGCTCTGGTTTTCTGAAATTTGAACGTGTATAACTTCTTGTCTCGTACATAAAAGTCAGTTCCGTGTACTGTGTACATCTACAGATGTTTAGAATAAATGATAGGAAAAGCTAGTAAAAGTTGATTATATTTCACAAAATTTTGTAGTCAATTAACTATTCAGTGAGCTACTGTTATACAAGAGAGGGATACGGAAGACTGCCTCCCTGTCTGTGTGTGCAGAGGAATACTTAAATTGTTTGTCATGTACACACACACATATACATCCAGACCAGACCGAGGCTGGTGAGTTTGGATTCCTGGATAAAAGCTCCAGACACACACACACACACTGTGAGTAGACTGTAATTAAAAAGTAACGATTTTTCTTAGCGAATTGTTTTTCTGCTTGGATTTTCAAGAGGAGAGAAAGAGAGGAAACAAGATATGAAAATGAAAATCCAATTGTTTTCTTGTGGCATTTAAGGTTCTCTCTTGTTTTACTCGGGTGCCTACATAGCTCCTCCTCCTCCTGGAGTATAACCATTGTGTGTTTGTGTATTATTATAATAACTAGGTATTCCTTTTCATCTCTTCTTCTTCTTCCTTGTTCATGTTGGACATGTAGCCCCTGGTGACTCAATTTCCTCTCTCTTTATTTCACAGACACAATGAGATACAGTCATGGACTGTGCCTGTGTGTGTGTGTTCTACAGATATTTTGACTTATAGTTTATATGGCTTGTCCATCTTGAGCGTTGTTGCTTGTTAGTTATAGGATTTCTTCCTCAGAGTACAGTATACACTCATATGTACACATAGTGTAGTGTGTGTATTTGGAAGTTGAATATTCTCATCTTTGTAAAGTGACAAAGGGTGTAGACAAGGCTTTTCCAAGATAGTTTTTAGTTTAACGACATGATGATCATAGTAATGGATGTTGGAACAAGAATAGCGACACACACACACAGAGTTGTGAACAATTTGAGAGCGGCAGGAGTCACGAGTAAACACAATTTTAGACTACAGTCTCTCAAATCTTTTGGACTCGAGTCGACTTAATAAAATGTTGGCAAGTGCGAATGTATACTAATATATGTATACACACAGCACAAAATTAAGCATCTTTCTTCTTCTTTGTGCAGATGCCTGGTAAATTTCATCCATTAACAATAAATATCCGTTCATTGTGTAACATGTACAACGGACAATGAAATTTACCTAATGTACCGTCACTACTGTTGTCTACATTTTCTTTGGTACATTGCGATCAGTTTGTCTGGAGATTAAATGAATTTTTTCATGAAATATTTTTATAAATTAATTTTCTTCATTGAAGATATATACACTTGATAATAAAAGGTGTGAGAGAAGTAAATGTACGCACGAGTCAATTTATTTTTCTCCTTAATTTTAATATGGATGCTCCTGTTTTAATTACAGTTCTAGGGTTGCAGTATGCTAATTTAATTAGTTGTTTGTGAAAAGAATATTTTGTGTGTGTGTGAGGATAAGGCTATGAGGGTGGAAGGAGAGTGACATTGAAATGTGAACCCTCCCATCATCATCCCTCAACATTTCATTTGGCTAGGTATGGTATTCTCTTCTGATCCACACACACTCTCAACTGACACTCTGAAATTGAGTAGACTGTAGTAATGCAATGAAATGATGACGTTGAAATGATGGCGGAATGAAGACTTTTTTCATGACAAAATGTGGGATGATGCTAATGTACATTTAAAGTATGTGTGAGTGTTAATTAGGAGAAGAGTCTGAAGATTAGATACAAGAGATTGGTTGTGTGTGTGTGACAACAGATTAGACTAATGGTAGAACATGAGTTTGTGTTGAATATCCTGTTATTGGGAAAACAGAGTTGACCGTGTGTGGGGGGGGGGGGGGGGGGGG